>NRSV01000078.1:29020-129348 GCA_002286855.1 Bipolaris cookei
ATTATTATTATTCCATTATAGTCCTGTATCAGCCGTTGGCTATGTAGGACTTTGGCCATAGGCCGCTCTATCTACTTAGTTTACAATTTAGGGAGTTTTCGGTGGGGGTAGTGTAGCTATTGTGCTTCGGCCTTTGTCTATTTGAGCTATTGCTAGCTTTCTAGACGCCTGGTGCTAAAGAGCAGTTTGGTAACAGGGAGAGATGTAGGGCAGCTAGGCTACCTTCCAGCGGGCTCTCTTAGGGGAAAAGAAATAGCGCTAATAAAATAAAATCAAATTCTTCTTCTTTATTTTTCTTCTTTTGTTGTCGTTTCTCTTGTTTTTTCTTCTTTCTAGCCTTCCTGGCCAAGGTGCCACTTTCTTGTTCCTATTCTCGTGCTAGTAATGAAAGCCAAAGTAGCTTCTATACCGCTCATAGTATGGAGTAGAAGTGGGAGTTTGAGTATTTTCTGGTCTAGAGTCTTTTTAAGCTGGTTTCTTTCTGCGCTGTAGAAGCCGCAGTATAGGAGTAGATGCTTGTTAAGAGTAGGATCTTGAGTGGAAGTAATATAAGACTTCTGGTGTCAAGACTCTTGGGTTGGTTTTCGCGGATGAAGTGACAGGGTGGTATGAACAGTGTTTCTGCAAGTAACTCGTATATTGTACTTGTACTCGTAACTTAAGTTGAACACATCGAGCCCTAGGGGTTCGATGCCTATTACTATATACTTTTGATGCTCGTAACCCTCGGTCAGAGGAGCCCGAGTATTCCTCGGTGGCTTATGTGCGAGGACTATTCCTCGGTGGCTTATGTACGAGGGGTCTGCCAAGACCTTTCCTCGGGCATGCGCCACCGAGGAGGTCACGTGATACGTGCCCCCGCGTTACATATGGCTGGGTCGACTGGTCGTCGATGCTTCTTAACTTAACCGCCGTGCCTCCTCCCTTCAGGTTCGTAACAATGCTCTGCTGTTTGCGGTCTCCCGCATTTGCACAGATCGCATTCTCTTCTCTTAAATCTCTTTAGGTACGAGTTGAAGTATCCGTGTCCTATCTTNTAATCTCGCTGAACTCTTCTATTTGGCCGTCAAAGGCGAGCCTTAGAGATCTATTCGATAGAAAGGTCTTAGCCCAAGTGATCAGGCTGATAGGTAGGCCTAGTCTTTTTAGTGTACCTAGGAACTGGTTGTGCGAAACGTGGTCGAACGCTCCTTTTACATCTAGAAAGACTGTTGATGTTGTGTAGCCTTTTTGTTTTTGGTGCTGGATTTGATCTACGAGAAGTAGAGCTGCGTCTATAGCTGATTTCTTTAGTCTCCCTCCTATCTGCGAGTCGTGTAGGAGGTTTGTGGTCTCGGCTAGGTAGCCGAGTCTCTTAGCTATAATCCGTTCTATTACTTTCCCTAGGCAGCTTAGTAGAGTAATTACTCTATAAGCCTTTGGGATAGAATAGTCGGGTTTAGACGGCTTCTTTAGAATTGCTCCTGTAGCTCTTCTCCAGCAGGTGGGATGGTATCCGTAGTTGAATAGCAGAGAGTAAGCTTTGAAGAACGTATTTGGCTGAGCTTGGTAGGCGGCTGTGATAATTTCCTGTGATAAAGCGTCTGGGCCTGGTGAGCTACTTTTAACTTGATTAGAACACGCGCGTTCTAGTTCGGTTATTGATAGCGCTGGCCACTCCCACTCTTTCTCTTGGTAGTTATTGAAGCTTGGTAGTACTGTACTAGGGGGCGGAGGGAATAGTGCTTTTCGAAAGGGTGCCGGTTTAAGTTTAGATCAAAAAATGGGTTATGTGCGCTGGCAGCAACATATTTTGGATACCCTCTGAGTATCGACCGACAAGTTGGGCTGTAAGTGAGACCCAAGTAGGTATAGGAGTAGGATCAGGAAGGGTCTGGCTTTGTCAGCTGTCTTAGGCAAGTAACGGTAGATGAACAGAGAGCCTCTTTAAATATATGCATCTCTATACTTGTTAAGAATGTTGAGGCTGTAAAACGCTTGGTATAGTTATATATAACAGGAACCTTGAGAAGTCTATACGTACTTCATTGACTTCTAAGAATAGACAGCAAGCGACCGCGCACTTAAGCGGTGGCTGGACGAAGCCTCTCAAGCTTTGCGCAACAGCTTGAGCTGTTTTGGTATAGCGCAAGTGTATATTACAGGCCGCTAATCGTTTAAAACCTGCTATGTCAGCACATGAAGTCTTCTTGCGAAAGGCGAACGAGAGTTGCAGCAGGCCGGATTAACTCGGAGCACGCCTAGACAAAAGCTGCACGCGATACAAGATTGAGACCATAATTTTTTTAGCTACTTTTATAACGTGTATGGCAAGCGAGCGGCGCAGGCAAGCGAGCGGCGCACCCCATCAAACTTGCGCACCTCCTTAAACTAAACATCTAATTACTCAATACCACTACGCTCAAATGGCTTCAGACGAATCAGATATTCAACTTGCTATCCAATCTCTTAAAAATAAACAGATTCAAGGGAATCGCCGTGCTGCTGCAGTCTATAGTGTAGCCGAAACAACGCTCCGCCGCCGACGCGCTGGCAAGCCTGCCCGACGCGATTGCCAGCCCAACTCAAAGAAGCTAACTAAGCTAGAAGAGGAGGTGATAGTTGATTATATACTTAATCTTGATCTACGTGGATTTGCGCCTACGTATACTGCTGTGCGCGATATGGCTAATAAGCTGCTGGCTACGCGCGGCGCTGGCCAGGTTGGGCAGAAGTGGCCAGCCAACTTTGTCAAGCGTACAGACAGTCTTGCGACGCGTTTCAATCGGGCTTACGATAGGCAGAGAGCTCTATGTGAAGATCCAGTCTTAATTAAGAGCTGGTTTGGGCTTGTGGAGCAGACGAAGGCCAAGTATGGCATCTGTGACGAGGACGTCTACAACTTTGACGAAGCTGGCTTTTCAATGGGAAAGATTACCACTCAGCTTATCGTTACAGCATCAGAGAGAAGAGGCCGCCCAAAGGCTATCCAGCCAGGCGGCCGAGAGTGGGTGACGTTTATCGCTGGGATCAATGCAGCTGGCTGGTCTATCCCACCATTTCTCATCTTTACTGGCAAGCATCACCTATCTGCCTGGTATGAGGAGGCAGAGATCCCACGCGACTGGGCGATCGCAGTCAGCGATAACGGCTGGACGACTAATGAGCTAGGAGTTGAGTGGCTAAAGCACTTTGTCAAGCATACAGATGGCAAGGTTGTTGGGGCATGCCGGCTGCTTATCCTTGACGGCCATGAGAGCCACCAGTCACTTGAGTTTCAAGAGCTCTGTAAGGAGAACAATATCTACACACTCTGTATGCCACCACACTCATCTCATCTACTCCAGCCTCTTGACGTTGGCTGTTTCTCGCCGTTGAAGCGCGCGTATAGTCGTGAAGTAGAGAGCCTAATACGCAACCACATCAACCACATCACCAAGCTCGAGTTTCTGCCAGCGTTCAAGACAGCCTTTGATCGATCCTTTACACCAACTAATATCTGCTCAGCCTTTCGAGGCGCAGGTATTGTTCCTCTTCAGCCAGACGCTGTTCTATCAAAGCTGGACGTGCAGCTACGTACGCCTACTCCACCAGCTGTTCTAGCAGAGGCTCTCTGGCAGGCTCGTACGCCTAGTAACACACGCGAGCTTGAAGCTCAATCGACATTGATACGTGATCGCGTTCAGCGGCATCAAGACTCATCGCCAGCTTCAATCATTGCGGCAATTAACCAGCTTAAGAAGGGGGCAGAAGTAATGATGCTCTCGGCTGAGCTAATGCGCGATCGAATTGCTACTCTTGAGAGAGCTAATATAGCAGTATCAGAGCGTCGAAAGCGTAAGAAAAAGCGGATACAGAAGCGAGGAGTCCTTACGAAGGGAGCTGGAGAGGATATACTTGCTCAACGCGAGGCCGATGAGCAGATTGCTTGTGAGGAGCGTCAGGGTGGGGAGCGATTAGGTGTCAGCCGCCGGGCTGTAACGCGCTGTAGTAGATGCAAAGAGACTGGCCATAACTCACGTACATGCAAGAAAGATACTCTAGATACTAATTAATCTACTATGTCAATATCTGTTAAAATTATCGATATGTGGTGGAGCTATACGCTTGTAGAGGTGTACAGAGTTGATGGGGTGCGCCGCTCGCTTGCCTGCGCCGCTCGCTTGCCATACACGTTACTATTAGGAAACTCCGAATAATTAATTTATCGTGTCGTTTGCGATAGAACAGGGGTCGTTGAGATGGTTCACCCACTTCAGCGCGCACCGGCTTCTTTATCTTCTTCCCATCACTACGCGCCCCAAAATCCTGAAGAGCGGCCAAGCACGCTCCATCTTCAACTATTACGGCCTCCTCTGCCTGAACCCGCTTTCTTTTGTGCGATTTTCGTCGCGCGGCGGCTGCGTTAGCTGCTTCAAGCTCAGAGATACGTTTTTGCGCCAACACCAGCTTATGCGCGATAATTGCTGCCCCCTTTGAGACCTTCTCAAAGGCCTCCACCATAGAAATTGGTGGGCTATCTATATGATTCTGAATCCCTGTCTTCACAATCGTTGATTGCGACTCTAACTCAAGGGTATTTCTTGGGGTTTGCGACTGCCAGGGCTCATTATTGGGTAGTCGTGGTGATGGAGTACGCAACTGCCCATCAAGAGCTGAAATAACCCGTTCTGGGTCGAATGGGACCAATCCAGCGCCTCAAAACCCTCCTTGAATATTGCTAGAAGTAACTGTGCTGTCAAAGGCGCGCTTAAAGCAAGGCAGGAACTCTTGTTTTGTGATGTGGTTGATCTGGCTGTGCATGAGCGCTTCGACTTGGCGTCCATATGCCTACTTCAAAGGGGGTAAAACAGTCCACATCAAGTGGCTGTAAGAGGTGAGACAAGCACGGAGGCATATAAAGAGTAACAATCTTATTATATTTGCAGTGTTTTTTTTTGGAAATCCAGCGAGTTACGACTCTCAAAGCCGTCAATAATGAGCAGGCGGTGGGTATCAACCACCTTCTTTTTCGTATGCTCATCAAAGTGCTTTAGCCACGCAAGACCAACCTCATTGGTCGTCCAGTCATTCTCAGAGACCCCAATAACTCAGTTATGGGGTATATCATCGTCCTTGTACCAGCTTGAGAGGTGGTGGCGCGCCTTAAGGACAATAAAGGGTGGAATGGCCCACCCCGTCGCATTGATGCCCTGAATGACTGTTGCCCAGTCTCTATTGCCTGGCTGGATAATATTTGGCCGTCCACGTCTCTCTGAAGCCGTAACTACCGCTCCAAGAGCAATCTACCCCATTATAAAGCCTATCTCATCAAAGTTGTATGTGTCGTTGTTCTGGATATCATACTTGACTTTCATAGTGGCTACTAGGTCAAACCAGTCTTGAATAGCCTTAGGATCCTCACAGAGGGCTCTCTTGTAGTCGTACTTGCGATTAAACTTCATTACAAGCTCAGGTCGATGTTTAACGAACGTACTGGGCCAGCATTGTCCAACCTGGCCTAGATTGCACTCAGCGTGCAAAGAATTGGCCATATTAGCCACATCTGCGAGCCTAGGGGGAAATCCACGCGAAACAAAATCAAGTATATGCTCAACAATCACCTCCCCTTCAAGCTTAATTAGATTTATTGTTTTGGGCCAGCGATCTGCCTGCGGAACCAGTTCTACGCGTTGGCGGCTTAATGTAGATTTATCAACGTTATAGATAGCTGCGGCGCGTCATAAAGAGGGTTTTGCGTCTTATTTAAGAGCCTAAAGGGCAAGCCTGATCTGACGCTCATTTAAAGGCTCCATAAGTTGTAGTTAGGGTAGTATTGAAGTAGAGAAGTAGTTTTGGTGGGGGCTTGGCAAAAGAGTCTCACGAACCCGTAAGGTACGTTAGAGGCAGTACGTCTCTAGCTTTAAACACGTTGCGATTAGATATTAAAAAGAGCAAGCTGAAGATTTGTTTTAGTATATGAAGTGTGAGTAATGCGTTGTTGAGATATGACGCGTTGTAGTGTCGACGTCGACGCGCTGGTGGGGCGTGATCAGCTCGCTTGTGAACTACGTTACACATGTACATACATACACTGTTAGTTTCTCTGTAGTTACTAGTACCTCTCTTCGTTCCCATCACCACATATCAAATCACCAATCCCTTTCAATTTGCACTACCTTTCATTCTCTCGTCTATGGAACGATCGACAATATATGCTACTACATGCTTGTCCTTAGAAAGCCAAGTGTATGAAATTTGGGGGGGGGGGGGGGGGTATTACCAAAGTTCCATCTATCAAATGCCATCCGAAAACACCATACGACCGTATCGATGCAAAAATGTACATATGAAATTTGTAAAAGAAAGGAAATGACAAGAAAAAAGGGTAGGCGGACAAACAACAGAAAAACCACGTGTTGTTCCCAAACAAAAGAAACAAAAAGAACTACGAGCCGTCTAGTAAAATCCGCCAGGGGCGCCCAAATTTCGTTTCCCTAGCATCTGGAAACATAAAAATTCCCGTATTGTAGTGTCGAGATGCTTTGCCGAATATTCTTGATTCGCATCGCCATTAAAGATGCCACAGACCCTATATCAGTCTTATTCTTTTTCAGCGAAACCTCCCCAAGTGTAGAGTGGAGAAGAAGAAGAAGGAAGAAAAAGTTACTAGCAAGGTGCGCAAGGCGAATTCTACCCAGTAGCCGCGCCCAGGCCATCGCAAAGTCTCTTTCTCCATTGCCCACAAACATCCTCGAATCCATCCAGCACGTCTGCACATGCACGTTTGGCTTCCCTCTCTTTGAGCCGCCGGTCCCAGTCTCCATGTTCAATGTACTCTTGTGCTTCCTTCGTTCGTTCATTGTCGCGTTTCCAGTCCTGTAATTGTTCTTTGCTGACTTTGAGCCTACGGGTGGCATTCATGGTGGTTTGCCGAGACATGTGTAGCGTGTCGCTTACGTTTGCGAGATGTTGCAAAAGCTCGCGGCTCGAGTGTGTGAGATGGGAGAGGGCGACAAGTGGCTCAGCGGAAGAATGGGGCAGCAGGTCTAGGGTTGATTGTATGATTGGCAAGAGTTCCTCAATGGTGTCTGGGTCGGGCATGATGGGTCGTGGACCCGAGAAGGAGGCGGCTAGAGATGTTAGGGTACGGGACTGGTGAGTTAGGTGTGTTGTGAGAGCATCGTGAGCCGTTTTGAGCCTGTTTTTTTCCTCCGTTAGCATAAATTACACAAAGAGAAAGGGTTAAAGTTACCTTGTGGATCCGTTCTCTATAGCAATCTGGCTACCCAAATCTCGCAGTTGCTCCGTCACTCGCTTGACCACCTCGTCTGATGGGCTACCATTCTCTTCCATGCCCCGCCGTGCCAGGCTTTCAATAGCTGCCATTCTCGACTCGAGTGCCGGCGATATGCCCTCGTTGTCTAGGTCGGAGTCGTCGCCATAGTCGGAGCCGTCGTACAGCGATCTTTGCCTATTGTGCCTTTTTGACTTTGCAGCCGAGGCTGGGCTGAGGCCGGTGGGAGGAGAGTCTTGCATGGCCACGCCACTATCACGCACACCGTTGAGACTGGCTACGCTGTCGACGCCATAGGAGCCGTCATGCTCGACGGCGGTGCCGATGGCAGCAAGGTTGTCGTGCGACTCGTCTATCTCCTCACCGTAGTCACCGTCTATGGCCTCGTCATCGTCGTTCCATATCTCGCCCAGCTCGTCGGCCAGGTTTCCGAGGCCATTGCCGTCTATAGCGCCGTCAAAGTTGTGTGCGGAGGCGTCGTCAAAGTCGTGCGACGAGCGCGGGGTTATGGGCGAGTAGCCAGAAGAGCGTCTGTTAAAGGATTGGCGCCTGGAAGCGTTGTTGTGGGACATGTCCAGGCTGTCGGGGTGTCGACGGTGCGAGGATAGAGGACGGTGAGTCGGTGTGTCTGGTGGAGAGGACATGGCGCTGCGGGTGGGTGGATCAAGGGCCAGATGGGAATGCGCCGAACGCGTCCGAGGATCGTGAAGTCGCTGGTCAAGGAAAGGCGGACCGCATTAGAAGAGCCCAATCGGGGATCAACCGAGCGTGATCAAGGAGCGCAATGCGCCTCTGTCGCGCAGTACTTGCAGCCGAGGGCTCGATGTGGTCCAACCTCCGGCAAGCAATAGCGGTGCGTGCTGAGTAGGAGTCGCAAAAGGAGAGGTGTGTGGCGGGGTAGCGGCGTGTGGACAGTGACTGGTACCCCTAAACTTGAGGTTGCGGGCTCGGCTGTGGTTGCGCAACTGCAGCCTCGATGCAAGGTACCGGTGGTGCTGCGAGGGGGAGGGATGGCGACTGGCGGCACTTGGCGGCACAATATCTGTTTATGTATATGTGTGTGTGCAGAGTGTGAGAACAGGCGCAACGCTGATAAACAGTCATACAACAAAGCCGATGTGGTTGCACAGTAGGTCCCCTCGCACAATGTTTAGTTGCCGCTTGTTGCCCTGCCTGCTCGGGATTGGCCTGTCAGAAAATGACGGTCTCTCGCAAAGGAGAGAGGCTGGCGCAGGTATGGGTATCCTTGTCATACACAACCACGCCCAACTGTGGCGCCCACAGCCAGCACACATCTACACAGTACTATACGCCTCACTTGGCCATCTGCTTCTGCAAATGTGCATGTCGAAACACTCGATACGGCTGCCGGTTCGAGGCTAGCATTGAAAGACGCCCACATCCCCTCCTCTATCCCAGCCCGGTCCCTGCGTGCATCTTTATAGCATACATACATACAAATCCCATGACCCTGTCGTCAACCACATGGCCATCGCCTACCACGATGCTAACCCGGACAACATGCACCCTCGCAGGCCCCAGAACGCCTTTTTCCCCTCAAAGCTGTACCATACTCCTGCAAGGTGCTGCCATGTAGCCACCCAGAAAACCATGCCCAAGAACGCCTGCAATGCATACCCGAATGCCGCTGAAACAATCATCGCCTGTTTGCAGCTACTGCGCTGCTTTAGTCTGGTCCAGAGTGGCCAGCTGCTTCTTGAGCTGCGTGAAGAAGTCTTGCCCCGTCGTCATGAGATGCGGCATGGTGCCTGCGTCGAATCAGTATTCCGTGTCCGCAAACTTGCTACATATAAGCGCCTCACCGCCTTTGCCCCATGCTCCGCTGCTTCTGTTCGACACCGAGTCACCCGGAACCTTGTGATATACCGCTGGTTGGTCTATAAGGCTAATGTTAGCACTACCAGGGCATGTGCGCGAAAAACTACGTGGCTCGTACTGGCGGTACTCTCGAGGTATTCTACACTTTGGTTAGCCCCGGGCCGTGACTTGCACACTGGAGAATATACTCTTCTTGAGGAATTCCTTGACCTCGTTGGCATTGAAATCCTTCACAGGCACATGGTGCTCGGACTGGGCCTGAGCTTGTGCAGCAGGCGTAGGACCCGAGGCTTTTGCTTGCTTGGTTCCCCAGACATTGGCCGTAGGTGCGGCGGCCATGGACTGCGGCCGCCCACCACCGTCCTTGGTGGGGGTGCTTGCGCCTGAGTTGCGGTTGGCTTGACCCTGCCGTCGCCAGCTGTGTGGCAAGTGTCAGTAAAATGCAGCAAGGCGGGTGCGCGCTCCTCTGGACCTACCGGTTTTCACCAGGACCACTCATCTTGGATGCGGAGAAATGGCAGAGGCGAGGAGGGGCCGAGTGGTAGATATAAAATGCTGGAAGCTCTGCAATCGCCTCTTGCAGCGCGCGAACGATGTCTGTGCTGCAGCAAACGGGCCCAATGAGGGTGCTAGATGCGACTACACCTGTGACTTTTCCCGACCAGCTCACTACTACTAGCCGCTTCAAGAGCCACCGCGACACTATTTCCACAGATTCGCGAACGAGTGGATGGTGATTTACGAAGCTGCCCAATCTGCGCCAATGTGTTGTACATCACGTGCCCCGGCCCTCCAATCGAAATGCCCACCGGCCGTCGTGACAACACATCAACAACAAGGTTCTCGACACCACGGCGAACCCACGGTAACAGCTTCTAGTCAGTGGGCCACGTTTTCGTCTCCATTCTTTCCCCCATGCTTGGCCGCCCTTGACTCGTGGCTGGCACAAGCACAATGACGGCATGCCATTGCGACGGTCAAGACACAATGCCACGCAATCTCACCGACAGCTCTGCTCAAATCCCACGAGGAAAAGAATGGTCAAGAGAAGGCACGCGTATTGTGCTAAGAATACATACCATCCGGTCTTGTGGGAAAAAGCAAAGACGGACGTCCGAATTATCGCTCACAGCGCTGTCACCGACTTTTGACAAAGACCAGGGTCCCCAGCTATGTGCGTGGAACCTCACTGACAGGAGCCCTCCCATTGTCCCAGCTGGCTTTCCCACCTTTTCGTCAGCAACAATTCTCACAAGGCAATCCTCATACGCTAATACGTAGTAAAAATATAGCCTTTTATGGTTAGGCCCAGGTTCCATTTATTAGTAAGATGTGTTTTGTGCATGTTAATCCCATGCCGTCCTACCAAGGCACCAGGCCATCAACATTCATTCCATAACATGATACAACGCCGTAAACTCGAGGCGTGAGGGAATGCAGCAATGTATATTACAAACACACTAGGCTGACACAGCGGCACCTTCGGCATTGTCTCCGCCATTGCCGCCGCCAGTCAGATTTGCCAGGAAATCGTGATACCGAAACACCTCTCCTCTGCCCAGACCCTTGCCTCCCTTTCCAAAGGCTCTTCGCCCACTGAAACCCTCGACAACCATGTTGATCTCCCGTTCGGTAAGCAACGTTTCTCCTGGCTGCGGTGCCGTGTGCAGCAGTGCATCTCTTAGCTCTGCCAAGTCAATCTGCCCGTCGTCGTTGTCATCGAATGCCTCAAAGGCTGCGCTCAGCTCGTTCTGGTGCGAGAGGTTGCCCAGCAGATCAGATAGTGTTGTCAGGTAGGTGGCCAGGTTGATGGATTGTGCGCCATTGAAGTATGTCGAGAGCTGGGACGGGGTCGCAGAGAGACCGAGCTGGGACAGCATATCAGCCACATCTGCAGCATTTACATGGCCATCGTCGTCGCGGTCCATGACACTAAACGACTCTCGCATGCTGTGTAAGAGAGGCGGCGGCAATTTGGAAAGGGCGTCACTCGAAGCCATTCGCCGGATGGTCGCTGGCCGGGCTGCCAGTCGCCCGGGTGAAGGCTCGCGCGAGCGTGCAGGTGAGCGTGCGGGTGAGGGCGCTGGCGAGAGGCGCGCGAACCGATCTACATGAGCCTCTACTGGCTTCTCAATTGGCCTCTCCACCGGCTTGACAGGGTCGACGGGCGGCGACTGCTTGCGGAAGGAAAGAGGTGCCGGCGTGTCGTCTTTGGCAGTGCCCTCGAACATGGCAGCAATGGACGCCGTGCTCAGAGGGCGTCCGGTGCCTTGGGCCGTGGGTAGTGGTGCATTGCGCGTGGGCGAGACATGGCGGCCAGGTGAAGCGGGTGGTTCAGGCGTGCCTGATCTTGTGCGCGTGTGCAGCCATGGCGGAGGGTTTTGTGATGCGGCTCCAGTAGCAGTGGCGGGGGCAGCAGCAGCGGTCGGGCGGAGGTTTGCTTGCGAGGGGGTGTTGGGTGTGTCCTTAGGCTTCAGAGGAGAGCTGTTTGGCGTCGAGGGCCTTAGGGTCGAGGGCGAGGCCTCTCTGATGGAGCCCGGGCGGCGGAAGGGCGACTGGCGGGCGTTGTTGAAAGACAGCGGCGAGGGCTTGTAGGGAGTGGGCGTGGTCGAGTCCATGAGCGCTTGATATGTGTGTGCGTGTGCGTGTGTGTGTGCGTGTGGGCGGTGCAGAGCGTCAATGTAGTATCCTAACGTAGTCGCATGGTGGTGACGGCGCTTGTTGACCGTGGCTGGTGTTTTGCGGCGGCGGCGTGGCCCAGCAACCAGGCATGCGCTGGGGACTAGGCAATCGATAAGCCAGCCGGCCCCAGCAGATGCAGTTAGTCCATATATCCATACATGTTATTGTAACCTTGTGTATGGACTACGTATGTATGTACGTATGGACTCCAGTAAGTGTGCTTCCTACTCGCGAATGCACTCAGGCGGTGGGATGCGTGCACCTGCACTATCGCCCACCCCAGCGCCATTGAGCCCTCGCCTTGTGCCCCCTTCGCCCTCTCCCTCGCCCCGACTGGCTGCCGCCATGGTCGTGAGGGTGACACTGGTTTCGGACCATCTGTGGCATTGGCCCCCCTAACGCTAGCGCCTGTAGATCTATAGGGAATGCGAGCAACCAGGGCCCCGTACATAGTACAGCAGAAGGAGAACACTCATGGCCGAAGTCATATCACAGCGACCAGGCGGTCCCAGTCCTGCCCAGCCCTTGACTCTGCAGCGCCAGCCCTCCTTCTCCTCCTTCCCGCCCTCGCGCTCACCATCTACCCGCAATGGCCACTACCCCAAATCCCGCTCCCCGCAGCCCCCCATGCTGCGTGAGGGCAACGAGAACGACTCAACCCAGTCGGAGCGCGACGACCCTTTCCGCCACCTCTCCGCCATGTCCCACGCAAGAGCTGGCATGAAGCTGCGACCCCAGTATCCCGCCGATGCCGTCGAGAATCATGTCGAGTACATACTCGTTGCCTCGTTTGACATTGACCGCGGCTCCATCATGGAGCACCAGTATCCCGCCGCCATTAGCGGTGACGAGACCATGTTAGCCGAGCTTATGCTGCCCGATCAGGCCCACGTCCGGAGCCAGGATTGGACCATTTTCTTTCTGCACAAGGACACGACCGCCGATGAGGAGGAGCGCGAGGCACGGAGAGAGCGCAGGCGACGGAGAAAGCGGCGCAAGGACGGCCTGGAAGACGACAATGACAATGCGACTGCCCCCGCCGAAGGGCGCAAGGACCGCGACAGCGACAACGAACCCGAGGCCGATGATGATAACGAAGACGACGATGACGACGACACAGAAAGTGAGGGCGGGCCGGATCCAGACGGGCCCCCCTTGGTCTATGTCCTGAATCTGGTCAACACCAAGCAGGACAACACCGTGAAGAGGTAAGAGGGCCCTAACAACTTGCGACAAACGAGTTTACCAGACACTGACTCTGCACAGAGGTGCCATTGTGAAAGCCATGGCCATATGCACTCGCCATCCTTTTCTGCACATATACAAACCCCTGTTGCTATTGGCTCTCGAGGAGTATTTCAGAGCGCCAGTCCTAGAAACACTTGCGTCGCTCTACAATGCCCTCAACTCCATGGATCTGTCACTCTTGCCGAAACTGTCTCACCTTGAGAGCTTTGTGCTGGGCGCCAGCGACGCAAAGGACATGTTTGTAGAGAAGTTTGAGCTTATGGTCCGGCACAGGAAGAAGCTGGATGCTGCAAAAGAGGCAGACGAAACTGCATCGGATCCTCAGTCCAAGAAGAAAATATATACCATTCCCCGGGACACGCACGAGTTTGAGTCAAAGATCGATTACAACGGCATACCCGTGCCTGTCAAGATACCAACTTCCCTGAGTCCGGAAACCGTGGGCGACTTTTCCCTCATCAAGCTCATACAGACCTTCTCCACCCCTCACACAACACAACCGCAGCCATTCGCCTTGCACCCGCATCTGACAACGAGCGGCGCATTCACACATCCAATCATTGTTCTTGTCAATGCCCTCTTAACTCAGAAGCGCATCATCTTCATTGGACACAATCGCCCTTCAGGCGAAGTCGCAGAGGCTGTGTTGGCAGCATGCGCTCTGGCATCTGGTGGTATACTGCGCGGCTTTGTGCGACACGCGTTTCCATACACCGATCTTACCAAAGTAGACGACCTGCTCAAAGTGCCTGGCTTCATCGCCGGCGTCACCAATCCTGCATTTTCCTACAAGCCAGAGTGGTGGGACTTGCTGTGCGACCTTCCTACTGGCCGCATGAAGATTAGCAATCGAATCGAGTCAGCCTCGCCCACAGAGGGTTCCTTGTTTTTCCAGCAGCAAGGCCTCCCTTTGAATGGACTAAGTGGACAATCGGGCCTTGACAGTAAGGGTGGTGGTATTGATCCTACCGGTGACAATCAGTTCATGGACAAACTTCTCGAAAGCATCGCCAACCGTCACGGAGAAAACGCAATTCGGGCAAAATGGCGCTCGTGGGTGCTCAAATTCACCCGCATCGCAGCCGCCTTTGAGGAAACCGTCTACGGCGCATCAGCATTGTATATTGGCGCTCATGACACGGAAACCGGTGCATATGGTGTTTCTGGGCATGGCTACGTCTGGTCCGATGAAGGCTCCAAGCTCCGCGAACTTGCAGCAAATGTTCATCGAATTGAAGGCTGGCGCAACACCAGAAGTTACTATAGCTACATTCAGGATCTTGCAAAGGGCTGGGGCAAGAGGCCAGTGCGCGGCCTCGACATGCACCATCAGCATGACAAACTGCGATGTCTGAAGCTCACCCATGATCAATCGGCAGCCATTTATCTTGCTCTTGCGCGGTGCGTGGAAGAAGCAGGTTCACCCAGCGAGAGCACCAGTGCTTCATCAACCGACCTCTCATCAATGGCACAGTCGCTTAGCATCACCAACGAGTCCGCAAGGAGAGTAAATGCCCAACTACAATACGACACAGTTCTCCAACTGCTCTGCGTTATACCTGACGCCGGCCTCTTCTACCTCAGTCTTGGTCTTTTCCACCCCAGACAGGATGTCCGCATGGCAGTCGTCAAGTTACTGGAGCGAATCATGGATCACTCTGCAGGTCGACATTACTGGGGCCAGTTAGGACGTTTTGCCAAACTAGCATTTTTCAGAGTGAAGAGGGAGGAGGCGCAGAAGTAGATACGGCAGTGTTTGGAGTTGGATCAAATAAATGATACTGGCCTGTGTCGCGGGGTCAACTTAATGCAATGGCAAGAGTAATCTGAATGAATGAAACGAGTACCATATATGTCTGTACTTTGTTAGTAGTGAGTACTTGTATTTGACATGAATCTCTTTTTTTTTACACACGAGGAACTATGATTGATGTCTGTTTCTGTGTAGCGAGATGCTCCACACAATAACACATTATATATGACTAGTTCTTTGCAAAGACATCTTCTAATCTAGCTAAGTATACTGTGTGCTACGCGCATGCTCAGCATGAAAGGGTGAACATTACACTACGTGCAGGACTCTTGTTAGCAGTTCCTGCATCAGGCAGCTGCTCAGCCTGCCCAGCCTGCCCCAGCCTCAGCCCCAGCCTTCGACAACAACAAAAGAAGCTCATGGTGCCCCCCCCCACCCGTCCTCATTACACTTCAGAACTGCTATCCGTCATTTGTTATAGACAGCAATGGAGATTGCCGGTCTAACACTCAGTGCTGTTGCACTGGCAACGCTATTCAACACCTGGGTCGAATGCTTCGAGACTTTTCCAAGCTTTTTGAAGATGCGCTGGGTGCAATCAAAACTCTTCTCTCGGATGCCAACTTATTGCAACAGCGTTATGGCGTCAAATTCAGTACCGCAATCTCGGCAAAGAAACAGTTGATATGAGCGAATTTACTGAGTACGAACAGCATGAATTTGTTTCGCACCTCATGGTCCAGGTTCTGTATTCGAGCCGCTCAAGCCTTATCAGACCGAAGTGCCCTAAGCACAGCTTCAAAAGCACGCTGGGCGATTCATGACAAATCAAAATTTACAGAACTACTGGAGAAGTTGTCAACTCTGGTGAAACAACTACGCATGGTCATTCCAGTACCGGAATCTCAACATGACGATCCGGAAAATGACCTTGCGGCAATTCTTGACAAAGTCCTGTCCAAAGCTGCAAGTGTTATCATTTCGAACTCGGAAATTGGCACCATCGGCCGACAGACTGTTGTTGATTGGCTTTAGGATACTCAATGGATCAATGAGCCGGATGAACCAGATGTCAACTCTACATTGACGCGGACAAGTAGACGTAGGTGTATCCAGGTAGATTGTAAAACAAGACTAATCTGTTATAAGGTCTAAGCTTAAAGGAAAACTAGGCTATCTGTCAGTGAACACCAAAAAATCATTATACTTTGTCAACACACCTAAATTCCGGAGTCTTGCAACACCAAAACTTTATCCAACCATTATGCCAGTTGAGAGGCTGCCTCCCAAAGCTAATAACGCATCCCATGCCAGAGGACTCCAGCCATTGCGCTTCCTGTTTCCGAAATTAGCAAGATGCAAAAATTTTCAGCCTGAAGGCTATGCCAAGTTATTCGAGGGTCTGCAACAAAGTACACATGAAGTACAAGAAGTAGCCACCCATAGAATCAGACAAATACTCCCATTTGGCTTCATCTAAGTTCACACGAGCCCGTACTAGTGCGCAATCCAGACGGCAGTGGAAATAGCTCGGCAATTGCATAATGAACACCTCAAGGCCATGGTACATGTAGATGATAGAATCTCTAGTTTCTTCTTTCGCAATATCGCAGAACGTGTTGTAGTGCTTCAATAGATGTTTGCACATCTCGATACACTCGAGCCAAACCCAGAGTCACTATGGAGATTTTTGGATCGAACATGGCTTGACCAAAGGCTCTATACTCTAGAAAGCGACCTCACTACTTAAGACTCTTTGACCATGTCCAGCACAACAGAAACATTTTCGTGAGAGAACTTTCCGGGTTCTTTCGCTAGCTTGATCATTGTTGGCAAGGTTGACTTTATACACCATTGCTCCAAGTTGAACCCTTTCCATGGACGCCAAGATTCCCAAGAGAATGCGAAATTTATGAAACCGCTCGCATTGCTATAGAATACAGACATAAGTACGTTGGCAGATCCGCTGCGCACTCGCCTATCACAAATCCCAATGTGACATTGCCGCAACGACAAGCACCAGGGGCACCGAATTTTGATACCGAGAGACCAAAATTGCAACCTCATAAACGATCCACCTCTCCACTGACATCTTGAACTGGGAAATGACCGGTGACGTCGCTGGCAGCATCTGATCGTGGAAGTGTAGCGTCAAGTTCTTCGTTTGGCGAGACAAATATTTATCTGGATATCTGCGTATGTCGCTGCTTAGCTCTTTACGAGCTACTATATTAACATACAAGACAGCATTTTCTTTCTACTATACTTTGCATATTTGTGTGATACTCAGAACAAGTGTATCCGTAGAATTATGGGCGCTTACAAGAGGACACCCACTGCAGCTGTTGAAAGAGAAAGTGGAACCCCACCGTTGGACATCTACATACACACCCTCCTTCTCCAAAGGGCAGTTACGACCGAATACGAGGTCACCAATGAGATCAGGGACAAGCTCCAAGATGTGTGGGCAGCGGCCAAACAGGTTGGAAGGACAAGGAGGTGAGGGCGGCCCACGCCAATTGTCATCCAACCAGGCACCTCAATCGACAAGGTGCGAGTCATTGGGGAGTGGATGGTAAGAGAACAGAGGGCCAAACGGCAATCCGGACTGGGAGAGGCTAGCAAGTCCAAGCAAAGAGCCTGATCAACGAAATCAGCCGGGGAATGGCCAGAGCGTGGCAAGAAAGATGGGAAAGGGAAGCCTCAAACCCATGAGACAGGTACTTATCTGGAAAGGAGGATGGGACTTCCAACTCATCTCCCTCTGCAGGAACACTCCCAGGCACGTGGCAAACGCCATCTCTCTACTACGTATGGAAGCGCTAGGGCTGAACGACTAACCCTCACGCATAGGGGTGCCAGGAGTCTCCCCAGTCTGCCCCTACGGAGGACCTAAGCAAACAATACGACACGTCCTAGTGTTTTGCCCAAAATAGAACGAACCAACAATCCACCTCCTCGAAAGGGTAGGCTCAACTAGGATCGAAGACCTCGTGCAGGAGAAGAAAAAGGCGGCAGAAGCGGGACGCTGGCTACTAGACACGGAGCTTCTTGAACAGTTCCAAGTAGCAAAAGAGATTAAAGGTACAGACATGAAGGAGTGGGCTCCATTTCAACTAACCCACTAAAACAAAAACTTGTCCTCTGCTCCCCTCATCAAGGGCAGCACCGGCAGAAATTGATGGGCTTGATGAGGGAGGGAAAGAAGACAATGGTACGAAAGCAGGGGTGTTAAAGGGAGGATGCCCGTGTTTGCCCTGTATCTAAAGGCGACTCTCTAGTGTTCGTAGACCCTTACGGGACCCAGGTAGCACTATAAATTGATTTATTTAATTTGATATTTATGTGATACATATCTTGTTTGCGCTTGAGACTCGAGCAATGTGATACAAGCTGATAAGTAAAACTCGACACTCTCTTAGAGTAAACAAAAAATCGTGATGTCAACTCTGTTTATGTTCAGGAATACTCTTGCACGTAACACAATTATCCGAACCCCAACCCCCCCCTCTCACAGAGAATGTAATATGCGGCATATTTAGCATGAGCAGATTCAAGTATTCAAAACATGGACATATTTCGTTCAAGGTCCAGGCGCTGTATTTGAGATTTTCTCGCTAGAAAATCAAACGCAATTCAGCCGACCAACAGATCGAGACTAGGATGAAATTCTCCGGCCCACACAAAGAAGAAAACTAGTTGAATCGGGCGTGGAGACGCTAAGTGGAGACGCTAAGTGGAGACGCTAAGTGGAGCCGTGATTTGGCGTGTAGATTGCCGGAATTAGTCTTCCGTAGCAAATGAGCGGAGAAAAGAGTCTCTATGGGCACTTCCTGATTGGATTGTTTTGATTTATTTATTTTTATATATACATAAGTCTGCTGTTGTACATTTCTTGTTCCTATGACAGACTATTACATGCACGTGCTACACATGATGCGACATCCCCCTTTTCCCAGTGGTGGGGGTTTATGAAATGTTGTCTCTGCGCGGCTGCATGCATGCTAGACTGTATCGCCAACGGAAGCCAAATGTTCTAGGTTGATCGATGCCGATACAGAGACTAGGGATTTCCTTGTTGCAAAGTGGACCAGCAGAATTACGTGCTCGAGTCTCGAGTTTCCCTTTCATCTGAGCATTTTGTGAGTGGAGATGTGCATGAAGTGTGATTCTACAATTATTGAACTTGCTGTGTTATTCATGCTGCTTACTGTTTGAGTTGGAGAAGTTGATTCGAAACGCCGAGTGCCTTGTGGCTGGGCTCCGCCTCTTGGATGCACATTCAACGTTGAAACGCAACCGTTTTAGTGTTCACAGTTCTTTTTCTAATGTGCCGCTATTTTGCCGCGAGCTAGTGATGGTGTTCGCGCAAGCCACGATTGAACCAGTCTGTTGGACGCCTGAGATGCAGCTATTCGAGTCCGGTAGTTGCAACGGGGATTAGTGATCAGATATCTTGTATTCATAAGTCATAATGTCAATGCGACAGCTATATGTCCAGAACGATTGTGTAAGAAGCGAACGGGTTTGTACGAGCATTCGCGTCATCGAAGAAATTGTGGGATCAGGCCTAAGAACAGTTACATATCTCGTGGTCGACACAAGTTTAACACTAAAACCACGTGTAGCAAGGGGCCGCCCGGCATAGTGGATGTGGCTGAGTGCTGATCCACCGTTGGGGATGACCTAGTTGACAATAGACAGGAGGGGCAATGCGACCAGCAAAGAAGATAGTATGCGGTTACAGAAAGCGAAGTCCCACAATAGAACGGGCAAGACTCGGCGTGAAGCCTCGAAACACTAAGAGCAGTGGTTATAGCGCTGGGTATCTTTTACCGATGACATAAACTGTGGCTGGGGGTCTGTCGATGGCACTACAACGCCAGTGACCGATTGATGGTTCGTTAGTTGCAAGAACGGAGATATTCACAATTCTCCTCCCATATGTAGTGCCCGAGGTTATGGACACATGACTGTGCTCTGTTTCGCGCATAGCTTAAATGTCGTATACACAATGCACCACGGTTTAGATCCAGCGTTGGGGTCTTGGAAAGCTGGAACTAGCGATATGCTATTGGGGCCTTGCATACCAAAGGGGGATGGACTTGAGTCGTCACCAAGCCACAAACTTTAGTGACACACGGCAAAGATGCCAATTGAGTACAGTAACAGGAATCATCATCTCAGAATAGCAAAGACTGTCATGCCCCCACCTTATTGGACATGCCCAATCAGAACATTGCAGCACTGACTACCTCCTCAAGTGGCATTTGATCCGCATTATCTGGGCACTCCGAAGATCGATTGTTAAAGCTCCAACCGGACTCTTGGATATTCGCATCGACGGGACATTGGACATACGAGAACTCAGCGTCTTTGAGCCTGCGCCCCGTACCATGGCAATAATCTTGATGGATGATATACCGATACTAAGCTGGAAACAGCTGCTTTGAGGAGGAAAAGAGTCATGAAGTTTGTGACCCACCTCGATGTTTGATCAGGGCGGTTGAAGGGGCCGAGCTAGAGTCGGAGAGCTATCATGTATGCCGACCAGATTGGACAGTCCCTTGTATTAGAGTTTGGCATGCTTTTAGAGTTCGTGAATCAAGATAGTGATCGGCGCACAGCTCATAGATCGCTGCAGGGTTCCGACTAACCGACTTTAGTGCGGGGTCTGATCCAAGACGTCTAACGCTTGTGGCTTAGCGAGAGGCGTGTTCTTATTATCCGACATAGTAGCTTCCTCTATTAACCCGCTCCACCAGCTTGTGAGAACAAAGTTTCGAGGAATTCGGTACATTTACTTCACAGTTCTAGGATTGCAGATGGCTTCGCCGCTGCTGGCTGGCTCTTGAATATGAAATTTGAGGGTGCTCATGCCTACGCTAACTGTACCTGTCTTGCACTCAGTAGCGGTGACTAGAGCTTCTCCGGCGTCAGTAAGAATGTTCAGATAAGTTCGAACGTTTCTACATTGAGATTGCCTACATATCCGTGTGGTGTACTATAGATAGTGTGGCCTCAGGTAGAAGGAATCACGGCAAATCAGCAACATGCCGTCTCTTTCTCAGCGGTATAGCTATAGCAAGTATCTACAGTCAAGTCAAAACATTTAACAACATACTAAAAGGCTGGCTCAGATTAAGAAAAAAACGTCGAATCTACTGACAAGGAAGCGCTTCTCGTCGTCTAGTTTCATCCTGTGTAGGGAGTTTTTTTCCTTAAATACGACCCCAACGGAGCGCCCAATCGGGGTCGCGCTGTAAGTCCAAGTGCCACACGAGCTCCACATGCTATGTGACAGTGTTTTCCCCACTGTAGGCTGTGCTCCGGTGTGCGCCGCAGCTAGCAACGGACCCATATGTCATGTTTGAAACCCGGCCAGCCAGCCAGCCAGCCAGCCAGCCAGCCAACCAACATAATACTGAGGCCTGAATCCTAGGGCTGTCTGTTTTCCCTGAGCTTGTTCCCTTCTTCGCGACCGATAGTATTCCCAAACCGCAGCCTATAGGTACCGTTGTGCCTGCATGCCTTGCATGCACGTTCCATCCGGTCTTCAGTAATCCAGGATGCAGCTGCCGCCAGTGTCAGTCGTACTGAGCTGGCCGACCCCCAACTATGACGACCCAGTCACGCGAGGGCCAGCGCTTGTTATAGTCAACTCGATCTTTATAACACTGACATTCCTGATTGTGGCTGCGCGACTGTATACACGAATTGTAATCAAAAGATGGTTTGGCGTTGACGACGTCTTCATCTTGCTCGCGCTTGTGAGTAGTCTTCTCTCACAGACTCATTCTTATTTAACACAGTGTAGTTGTTCGCAGTGGGCCTCACAGTTGTTGTTCTCTTGGCGAACAAGTCGTACGGATGGGATAGGTAAGTGGTTCACATGAATGAGCATTTCAAGAAATACTTTCTGATTTGGCCGCTATAGACATGTTTGGGACATACCAGTTTCCAAGTTTGTTCCAACATCCAAAATCGCCATGGCGGCCAAGGTGGTCTTCACAGCGGCAGCAACCTTCACAAGGCTCTCTCTCCACTGCTTCTACTACCGTCTGGTATCTGATTCAAGGAAATTGTGAGTCATTAGTTGTTATATGCTTCATATGCCAAGTACGCATACTAATACCCGCTTTGCTTCAGCTGGTTCAAGTGGCTGGTCCATTTCAACGTTTTCTACACAATCTCCATCTTTGTGTCATTTACCTGCATCGCGATATTCTTTTGCGTGCCCGTCAGTAATTACTGGACTCTTGGCGCGCCAGCAGAGACCTGCTTGAATGAAGCAGTTGTAACTCTAATTGTTGGAATAATCAATTGTGTTGCAGATCTTTTAACGACAGTGACACCTATTCCTTTAGTGCTAGGCGTAAGTTCCAATCCACTAGTGCAACACGATAAATGCTAAGATTTCCAAGCTACAAATGCCTCTCCATCAACGTCTAGCCGTGGCCTTTTTCTTTGGCATGGGTTTTATAGTGACTGCTGCTGGCATCGTGCGAACTTGGTTCATATATCAAAGTCTTTACAACGAATGGGATCAAACATGGTACGCATATCCACTATGGATTGCAGCTGCCGTGGAGATTGATCTGGGAGTGGTAAGCACGTGTGATCAAATCTTTGTATAAGGCTAACCAAGAATAGATGTGCGCATCAGCTCCTGTTCTCAAGCCACTGCTCGCGAAGATACCCTGGAGTCTGTCTGGGGCGCTGACAGGAGGTTTATCTTTCAAGAAATCATCACTCCACACCTCTAAAACGCTTACGGCCGGTCAATCAGCAGCCTTCATGTCAAAGCGAAGATCCACCGCTCCCCAAAGCGTGCCAGAGCTCATGTATGACAAGGGTCATAGTTACGAGATGAAAAACTGGGAAGACGCGACACCAGGACAGATGAATACCAATTTAGAAAGAGGCGACGAAGAGATGGGTTCTAAAGAGGAGGAAAGGCCAAAGAATGGCATGATGCGCTGGCTACAAAAACTTCGAACAAAATCTACAGCGACAAACAAAGGCCGGGACATGACTATTACCTTGACGAGCCAAGTGGAGCTAAAAAGTGAACCTGCGGCATCGCGAGATGGTCCTGCGAGCCGATACAGGTCGTTTCACGAGAATCATATGCCGCTTCCACTATCGACACCTGGACCAGCTACGCCAACCAACGAGCGAATGAGAAAATCCGATAGTTGAATATGGCAGCAGTAGAGCAAAACAAATTCACATATCCAGCATTGACTGCATGGAATTTTGTCGCCATACATTGGATGAAGTTTGTACACTGTTGCAGCTATAACGTACTAATCTTAACGTAGTAACGTAGTAGTTCGCAAGTGAGTCGCCCACGCCCCAATAACGCGCCGACGTTGACACTACAATGCGTAATGGCTCAACAATACACGAGTCAAACTTATTATACTGAATTATATCTTCAGCTTACTCCTTTTTTATATCCAATCGCAACGTGTTTAAAGCGAAAGACGTGCTGCCTCTATTCATAACATCCCGCGAAGAACTTTGTCTGACCGACGCGCTGGAAAGCGCCCCCCGCCGCGACTGCGAGGCAAACTCAAAAGCGCCTGAACAAGCTAGAAGAGGAGGCTGTATTTGAGCGTATTCTTGAAGAGCCTGCGCGAGGATTTGCGCCTTCGAAGGCTGAAGTTCGGGTAACGGCTGATAAACTATTGCATGAGTGGGGGAGCAACCCCGTTGACAAGAACTCGATTGACAACTTCGTCAAGCGAACTCCTGAGATCCGTACGCCCTGGAGCCGTCCTTATGATCACCAGCGAGATGCCTGTGAGAACCCAGCGGTTATCCAGCGTTGGTTCGATCTAGTCAAGGCGACAAAGCAGAAGTGAGGTATTGTGGACGATGATATCTACAACTTTGATGAAACTGGCTTTATGATGGGCAAGATTTTATCACAATTATTACAGCGTCTGAAGGACCTAGCAAAAAGAAGCGGACACAGCCAGGCAACCGTGAGCGGGTTACTGTAATCCAAGGCGTGGGCGCGTCGGGTCGCCGGCTACCACCTTTCGTTATCTTTGCGGGCAAGGTGCTTATTGACGTCTGGTTTAAGAACCTACCTGCCGACTGGGTTCTTGAAGCCAGTCCCAATGGCTGGACGAATATTGTTCTTCTCTGCATGCCTGTACACTCGTCTCACCTGTTGCAGCCTCTCGATGTCGCTTGCTTCGCGCCGTTGAAGCGCAAGTATGGCGACGTAGTTTCAGGCTTGGCACGTAACCGCACCCACTATATCAGCAAGGAGACCTTTCTACCAGTGTTTAAGGCTGCTTTTGAGCAGTCCTTTATGAAGGAGAATATTTAAGCTGGCTTCAGAGCCGCTAGACTAGTCCCAAACAACTCACAGGCGGTGCTATCGAAGCTTGATGTGGTGGTGCAGACACCAAAACAATCACCGTGACGGGTAGACGCCTGGGAGGCGCAGACGCCGCGCAACGCCCACGAAGTTGAGGCTCAAAGTACTTTCATTCGACAGAGAGTAAGAAATCACCCTGGGTCTTCTGCAAGTTCACTCGACGAGAAGATTGTACAGTTAAGCAAAGGGGCTCAGCATATGGCACATAAGATGACGCTTAAGATGGAGGAAATGGCTAGCCTTCGAGATGCTCTAGATGCAGCAAATAAGCGTAAGAGCCGCAAGCGGCGATACGTACGGAAAGAAGAGACTCTTACTGTAGGCGAGGTACAAGAAGTACTAGCTGAACAGGCAGGTAGCAGTCGTGGTGATGGTGAGAGCGCGTCAAAGAGGGTGCGAGGAGAGAGGCGATGCGGGCGTTGCAAGCAGACTGGATACAATGCCCGTACCTGCGCAGTTGAGATAGATAGTGTTAATGGTAACTGTAAGAATTAGGTCCTTTAGTAGTATGACCACTATAGGTAACTAAGTCGGAGTGGCAAGATGGGTAGTTCTAACGTCTACTATTCGGCATATCCACTGTGTTTTTATGTATTTACTATGCGTACGCCCGAGAGGCACGAAAAGAGATATTTCAGGCTCTTTCTATTCTCTTAAGATAGGACACGGATACTTTAACTCCTACCTAAAGAGAATTAAGAGAAGAGAATGTGATCTTTGTAAATGCGGGAGACCGCAGACAGCAGAGCACATACTTCTATACTGCGGCTTCTACAGCGCAGAAAGAAACCAGCTTAAAAAGACGCTAGACCAAAAAGTACTTAAACTCCCACTTCTACTCCATACCACGAGCGGCATAGAAGCTACTTTAGCTTTTATTACTAGCACGAGGATAGGAACAAGAACTTTGCTTTTATTAGTACCATTTCCTTTCCCCTAAGAGAGCTCGCTGGAAGGCAGCCTAGCTGCCCTACATCTCTCCCTGTTACCAACCTGCTCTTTAGCACCAGGCATCTAGAAGGCTAGCAATAGCTTAGCTAGATAAAGGCCGAAGCACCATAGTCACGCAATACAGCACAACATACTAAATTGTAACTAGTTAGATAGAACGGCCTTTGGCCAAAGTCCTACATAGCCAACGGCTGATACAGGACTATAATGGAATAATAATAATACTATGCGTACGCGGCAATGTGTATTGTGTGCACACGCACAGCACTGGCCACCGCGTGGCGCCATTCTCTCGCCCAGGCTCTGAACTTTCTTCTACCAACCTGGACTAGACTCGCATATTCTCAACAATAACGGTAGTTCTGGTGAATAAATTGGTATACTGCAATAGCTTATTGACTGTGATAAAAGTGCATGAAAACGTCTCGACAGCGACGGGCTGGTGCAAAGTGGGCGACTCGCTTGGGTGGGCGACTCACTTATGAAGCACGTTAATACTCAAACTATAGTTTTGCAAGATGGAAACCGAGGATTTTCAGCATACCCTGATCGCATACAACGGCCCGACTTGTGTTGTAGGAAGCGCAATGAAAGCGGTATTCGTTCCGAAAGAATGTCGGCGGTCTAACCAATAAGTACATGGTACCATCGGGAGATGACCAAGGTAGCGGTCGAGACCTCCGCATAATGCGCAAAGGCACGAGATGCACAGAAGGACCCACACATACCTCCGTACCCATCTCATGGGTACATGCTCCAGGCCCAACATGTACATCAACCAGTTGGACTCCCAACTCACGAGAAAAAGACTATTGGGCAACTGCCATCTAGACCATTAATAATCCACGACGCCCACGCGATCAGATGCAGAACACACACACACACATCCTTCTACAGGTATCAAGAGAATCTTCTCCGTTATGTACACGTACGCACGCCCATTGCGCCGACAATTTTAGCCGCACCCACGGGTCATCCGCATCACCACATTCTAATTCTGGAAACGGGCACAGCCCCCTTTAAAAACAACATGTCATCATGAGTTCTTCACCATCCAGTGCATGAAAATGATGGCGTCACACGGCGTCTGTTGGCAGAGTTTGGGCGTTCATATTCTCGGTACCTGAAGTTTTACTCGTTTGTGCTAAAACCTTGGCCCTTGTCCGACTGAGTTATTTATTGCAACACGGAATATTCAACAGGAGGAAAGTCGGTAGCTTTCGATTTACCGAAACTGAGGTAAGAAATATCGAACCACAAATGCATGTTTTCTTTTTCTTTTTTTGTGAGTGAGTTTGCCACGGTGCTGGGATGCGTACGTACGTGCAGGTCTGGTTCGACTGGTGGGAATTCGCAAGGCTGGAGGGTGTATACTAGAACTGACAATCAATAGTTCGACATTGAGCGCCTCCCAAATACAGTAAAGAGGGTTTGCAGTCCCCAATTCACGTGCCAGTGTTGGACGTGTAAGGTGTGTATCGTGATTGGGTGGGTTGCCCTTGTTAAGCTGGTTCATCTGGGGCATATCGGGCCATCAGACTGCCGATGCACGTTACCAAGCTTTGCTCCGCTTAGTCTTGTTTTTCCTTTGCCGGCTTTTGGCAAAGCTTGTCTATTTATTCCGCCACTATGATGTGCATCCACCATGTTCCCCCGCATGGTTATACCTGGAGCAGAGGGGAATTAGGTTATGAATAGGCTGATATTACAGGACACTAGCCTTACGTGATATGAGCACTGCGTTTCTGTTGGAGGGAAAATAGTAGGTAGTTTCATGGTTGCAATGTAGAATGGTACGGAGGTGCTTTTCAAAAGTTTTGTCTGACGCTAACCTCGGCGCTTTAACTAGATTGGCAAGAATCTTACGTTTCGAGTATAACGTAAGCAGAATACCAAAATGCTCGTACCTTTACATCGCGACGAATGTTGTAGCTATTTATATAGAAAATATATGTATCATTCTGCTAGTAGATATCTACAGTAAGCTCGATTTTTTATTACTATAGATTCTATGTTCGTCGCGATGTAAAGGTACGAGCATTTTGGTATTCTGCTTACGTTATACTCGAAACGTAAGATTCTTGCCAATCTAGTTAAAGCGCCGAGATTAGCGTCAGACAAAACTTTTGAAAGGCACCCCGGTACATGCTCTGGGTAATTATAGCTACAGAAACATGAGACCACTATAGATAAATATAAGTAATGTAGCTCGTGAGAATTCAGAGAAACATAGAGAACTTGGTTTTTTTCTCTCTTTGTATTCAAAAATCATGTCTTCACGATCGCTTCTCGTTGCGCTTGGGCTTGCAGCCACAGGTTCATTGGTTCACGCAGGGCCTTGTGACATTTACGCCAAAGGCAACACACCATGCATTGCCGCGCATGCCACCACTCGTGCTCTGTACGATGCATACAGTGGCCCGCTCTACCAAGTCAAGCGTGGCTCAGACGGTGCCACAACTGACATTGCTCCACTGTCTGCCGGCGGTGTTGCCAATGCAGCTGCTCAAGACCAGTTCTGTGCCAGCACGACATGCCTCATTTCCATCATTTACGACCAATCTGGCAAAGGAAACCATCTCACACAAGCGCCACCAGGCGCTTTCAAGGGCCCAGACGTCGGCGGCTACGACAATCTGGCAAGTGCTATCGGTGCACCTGTTTCGCTCAACGGCAAAAAGGCATATGGCGTCTTCGTCTCACCCGGTACCGGATACCGCAATAACAACGTAGCAGGCTCGGCTGTAAAAGACGAGCCGCAAGGCATATACGCCATCCTGGACGGTACACATTACAATGGCGGCTGCTGCTTCGACTATGGCAATGCTGAGACGAACAACCACGACACTGGTAAGTACATCGACTCCTAACCATTTTGAATACCATTCAACTAACCAACCAAATAACAGGCAATGGCCACATGGAAGCCATCTACTTTGGCGACAACACCGTGTGGGGCAGCGGCGCCGGCAACGGCCCCTGGGTCATGGCAGACCTGGAAAACGGCCTCTTCTCCGGCGCAAATCCAAAGAAAAACTCTCAAAACCCATCTGTCTCATATCGCTTCCTAACGGCCATTGTCAAGGGCAAGCCCAATGTCTGGGCAATCCGCGCCGGAGATGCTACCACGGGCGGACTCTCAACATACTACAACGGCTCGCGCCCAAATGCGCAGGGCTACAACCCCATGAACAAAGAAGGCGCCCTCATCCTTGGTATCGGCGGCGACAACAGCAACGGAGCACAGGGAACATTCACCGAGGGCGCAATGACGTACGGGTATCCCAGCGACGAAATCGAAAACGAGGTGCAGGCGAACCTTGTTGCGGCGGGATATTCTACCGGACACGGATTGATGACTAGTGGTCCCACATATACCGTTGGATC
Source organism: Bipolaris cookei (assembly GCA_002286855.1). Classification (NCBI taxonomy): domain Eukaryota; kingdom Fungi; phylum Ascomycota; class Dothideomycetes; order Pleosporales; family Pleosporaceae; genus Bipolaris; species Bipolaris cookei. The sequence continues at coordinate 57,533 of NRSV01000078.1, forward strand.
CAGTGTATCCTTCAGGGCCACGACAACTGGCTACACGGACCGTTATCTCGCGCACTCCGGGTCGACAGTGAATACGCAAGTCGTGTCGTCGTCGAGCACTGCTTCCCTGAAGCTCCAGGCGAGCTGGATTGTTCGCACTGGCTTCACCAACAGCGAGTGCTTCGCGTTCGAGTCCAAAGATACTGCTGGAAGCTTTCTTCGTCACACAAATTTCGTGTTGCAGGTTAGTGCCAATGATGGATCCAAGGGATTCAAGGAAGACGCGACATTTTGTCCTCAGGCGGGTCTTACGGGCAAGGGTAGCTCCATTAGGGCTTGGGCGTACCCGACGAGGTGGATTCGCCATTTTAACAATATTGGTTACATTTCGAGTAATGGTGGCGTCAATGGATTTGATAATGCCAGCTCATTCAACAACGATATCACGTGGCTTGTTGAGAGTGCTCTGGCTTGAGGGGATCGGGTAGTAGGTGGCATGTTCTTATGTATATATGAATGTTTCTGAGATATATAAGTTGGGTTTGTTAGAGCATATTGCTGAATAGTATGATCTTATGAATATGTGAACGGAATTATTTCTGGTATATAAGCTGGAATTATTGGCAAATATGAAGATGGCAGAGTATCATACTTTGCTCCCATCAGTTCTCCTCCCTTGCCTTGGGTCATGTAACACCGTGAATAAAAGCGGGTCTTATCGTATAAAGTATCCGAAGACAAGGTAAGTATTTCACATCAACGACTCGGTGAAAATCAATCGCCAACCCTGCATGTGAACATTGAACAAGTTTTGTTTAAGCTACTGGTACAAGTTATAGTACTGGCTATCAAGACTGCATATAAAAAAAGACCCGACATCGCCTAGTCTATGACTAAATCTAGGGGATATACACATCAACAGGGCTAGGTATAACAGAAAGAAGAAGATCCTTTTAGTCAATGAGTAGACTGTTCAGTCGAGCCTCGGTGGCAATAACGTCCAAGGCCTGCTTGACCTCAAGGACTCTTCTGCATTCTGTCAACCAGTCTTTACTTAGTACCTTTGCCCATCCTTGCAGACTGTTCATTTCTCGTGCAGCGGCATCTAGATCGCCCTCTTCGAGCAGAACCTCTGTGCGTGCGAGAGTAGCTTCGACATCGCCACCGACGGCGAGGCCAGACTTCTTGAACAGAACCTTGGACATGGCGAGCGAGGCGAGGTGAGAAGCGACACCTGCGTCTTCGGGCAGAAGAGCGGCTTTCCTAACTTCTGCAGCAACGCGGCGGAAGCGGTCAATCAGGAGAGCCGAACTGGGAATGCCGCGTTGGTAGGCGGCGGGGTTGATGCTGGCAATAGCGGCGCTGACAACGGGGTCATCCTCGGCAATCTCCTTGAGAGCGGCCAGCTCAGTGACAAAGGGCTTGGGAACAATCTGGGACTCGAGGGCAGACCTCACGGCCTCAACAGCAACGACAAGATGTTGTGTCTTGAGGTTAGCGTCGATGACGCTGTTCCACTCGGCCGTCAACTTCTCCAGCTCGTGCACCGAAGACGAGAGCTCGTTAAGCTTGCCTAGGCGGCCTTCGCGCTCAGCCTCAACACGCTCCTTGACAGTGGCAGTGAAAGCCTTTTGCATGCTGATACTCTGCTCGAGGAGCTGATTCTTGAGCTTCTGCTCATAGACCTTTTGAGCTACTTGCAGCTCAGACTGCAGCCTCTCCTTGTAGCCCTGCGACAGACGTTCGCGCTCGTTTTCAAATTCCTCCTTGAACTGAGCTTCCTGGGCCTGCATTTGGTGGTCGAGGCGCTGGACGAGTTCCTTGGCGGCCTGCTCGAATTCAGCGTGGGCCGCCTTGACCTTGTCCTCGGACTCCTTTTCGAGGTTTGCCTTCATTAGGTTGATATCGGCAACTACCTTGGCAAGGTCGCCCTTGGCCTTGTCGAGGGTCGAGTTGTACTTTCCACCGTTGGACTCGTCTGCGTTGACGACGGTGATGATGTCATTGACAATCTTGACGACATCCTGGACAACAGGCTCGGTAGCAGCAGGGACGTTGAGGTGGTCAAGCGGGGCAACGGCCTTGGAAGGCGCTTCTTGCTTGGGCTCTGGCTTCTTTTCCTGAGACGAGACCTTGGGCTGCTGACCGCTCGACTCAACCTTGTCCACCTTGTTGTTGTCGGCAACGGCACTTAGATGCGGGCCTATACTGGCGAGATCGCTGCTGTTCTCCCTGACCGGGCGGGCAGTCAGGCCGCTGTTTCCAGGAATGGTGACCTTGTTTTCTCCCGAGATCTGAGGGTGCAGCCGGGGGTCGCCAGGACGGCCAGGGAAGCGCTTCCTGAACTCACGCTCCTCAAAGTAGCCGACGGCGTCTTCTCCGTAGGGAACGTACTCTGTGAAGAAGTCGTGGAAGTTGTCCGAGACGAGCGAGTAGTAGACGCCGCCAGCGTATCCCAGACCTGAGAGAATGGCAAGGCGGAGGAAGAACCCACGGAGGAACGACCTCTTCTTCTTCTTTGGCTTTGGCTGGACGGGGTCCGGTGCCACACTGGCCGTGCCTGGCCCTGTGGGGGGAGTCGTCTTGGGGGCGGTGGTGGGAGCATCACGCGATGCGCCGGCAGCGGCGATGGAGCTGTCTGGGGCAGGCGGGGGTTTGGGCACGTCCGAGGGGGGGATGGTGTTTGTGTCGTTGGCGGGGCTGGATGGGCTCAGTGAAGGCTCCGTCGTAGGTGCCGGGTTGGGGACGGTCGTCTCGCCCAGACTCTTCTTATCATCGGCGTAGAAGCGTCTGGCGACATGCCATTGCGGGCGGGCATGGCAGGCCAATGGCCTGGCAGCTGGACGGGCCCGGAGGATGGAGGCGCGCAGCATGGTGGGCTGCCTCCGGATGGCGGGGATGGGGATGTTGATGGGCGGGTGATGGTCGTTGAGCCAGTGCCAAAGCCAGCCTGCGAAGATTTGGAGCTTCTGCCGACGACACACGTCAGGGCGCACGGACACGGGCAAGCATCCTCACCATCACTTCCACCGTCACTACCACCAACATCACCACCACCACGACATGACCTCGACTCGTCTTTGAACGCTGCTGACAAACACCATATTTGTGGTGCCACCGTCGTGTGAGCCCATGTAAATACTACGGCGTGTCCGCCCAGCTGCCATGCTCGTGCTGCTACTGCTGCTGTCCATGGTGCACACCACACGTTTGATACATGCTAACCTCCCCGTTCGTCTCCTTTCCTTCTTCTTCTTCTTCTTCTTCTCCATCTTCCCTGTCTCTCATCCCATCTCTCCCTTCATCTCTCGCTATCACTGTCAGCCCTTCGCCCCCAATCTGAAACTCGGCGAGTGAGCACAGCCTTCGCGTCACCACCTTGCAACGTCATCAGATCACCTTCATCACAAGCCCACAAGCACCCGCTTTCCCGCCTACCAGCCCACCCACACCTACTTTACTCCCACGTGCATCATCCCGTCCGCGCAAACTTGTCTTGAAACAGCAGACGAGGCCCCACTTGTTTGCCAGTTCACAAAAATTTCCTCGTGGCTTTTCTTGGCTGCGACTCGATCCTGTTCAAACACCACACACTCCTCGACCCATCTTACCCTCACCTTGAGAGTTTTCCCTCACCAGCTGCAACCATTTGTGCAAGAACCATCCTTACACACGCCCGTATCAGTCATGAAGAGCGGCCCGACCCGCAGCGCACATGCGCGTGACGACAAAGAGTTCCGCTACGACCTTAGTCATGCCATATACGGCAGTTTCCCATCATGCGCATCACACACCACGCCGCCTCAGCGATCGCGTGCCCCATCCCCACATTTCGCCTCAAAAGCATCCAGCGAGCCGAAATCCAGCACACTTGTCGATTCCACTCTCAGCGGACAGAAAGAAATCCAAAGTCCCAACGACAGCGACGGCGACATCGACAACGACATCAATAGCAACAGCCCGATCCAGCCCTGGCTTTCCCATCAACCCAATCTATCCAGTTATGCAGACGACATGGACAACATGCACCAAAGCGTTTGTCTGAACCTCACCCCGCCCTGCGAAACCACCACATCTGAGTCGGAGTTGTGGATCCTACCCGAACTTGACGACTGCAATGCCAATCCATCAGCGTTGTCGATTTCTTCCTCGTCTGCCTCTTCTTCGTCCTCTTCCTCCTCGACCACGGCATCACCCCGACCATCGACCCCCTTACTGGCTAACGGAGAAAAACAAATTTCCCTCTTCCTCTCGCACGCCACAAAAGCCAAATCCCACTTGGAGCACCTGCGCACCAGACTGATCCAAGGCGATTACGACGGCTGGGACTTGTTCGTCGCGAGATATAGCTCCGAGAGCAAGGACAGACCAAGGAACAAACACTATCACGGTGAGGAGCGGGTCGACGAGGAGTTTGACCTTGTCGTCTTGTCGACTGTCCGGGCGAGTTGCTGATTTTCGGTGTTTTGTCTTCTTTCCTGTAATGACGAGATATGCCCTTTTTCTTTTCTTCTTTTATGTTTCAGTGTTTCAATCTTTTCTTCTAATGATAATGACGATACTCATTGGCTTTGGCGTACAGTATTTCGAACTGGTAATGAACGATACCCCGCTTTCCTCTTTTATCTCACTCTTTTTTCTGATGGAGCAAGTACATGCAAAAGTATAGTGGAATGAGCTAAGAGGAAAAGGTTTCTTACATCAAAAAAAACCTTAATTGCATCTATCCTTGCAAACGCTAGGTCACTCTCCTTGTTCTGATAGTTCACTTGTTAGATGTATAAGTATATTCGGCCGTGTACCCCACCACACCCTCAGGACCCTGAGAATTACTATTAAAAAAAGGAAGGATAGAAAAAAAAGAATATTACCATCTATACAGCAGACCTACAAGGTTAGAATTACAAGAGCGCGAGTAAGAACAAGTAAGAGAGGGGAAAAAAAGAAGAAAAGAAGCATTTTCCTTTCCAATCTACCCATCTAGCTCTTGAAACCAAAGAAAGAAAGAAAGATTTATAAGAAGAAGGTGTGGGCACACTCGACTCGATGCCAATCAACCAGTCAATACAACAACTACTCGATCCTCTTCTTTCCCTCTTCCAATCCCAATAACCTCGCATCGCTCTTACCCCTCTCGTGCTTTGTGTCCACCAGCGGTCCCACCATGCTGCTCTGCGACACTTTGGCCAGCGTGTCCTGGATTGCCTCGATTTGCGGGGGTTGGCGGTTGAGTTTGGGCCAGTTGACCTGAATTGTACATTAGGATCTGGGCTTGAACAAACAAACAAGTAAAAAAAAGTGGAAATAGTTGGTGACAAACTTACATAAAGAGTACCATTGGCCCAGATAAAGTTGAAACACGCCGCAGTCGTAACAAGCGACAGCAGCAGCAAAAGACGAATCGGCCAAACAGCCGCATCAGGCGCGCGCCGGGTAAAAGTGCTGACAAGGATTAAAAATATGCTTGCGGCAAGAATGTACGGTATCGACTGGATGAACAAGGGCCGACGGTCGGCAAACAGGAGCTGTCCGCCTATTCCCGAGTCACTGGGAAGATAGTTGCCTAGGAACAAGTCAAAAGCATCCTGGCGAGGACCGTCGCTGAAATTGTTCAGACAGTACCGCGTAATCGAGTTGTTAAGATCCTGCAGCGCACCCTGCTTGGTGCGCACGCCCAGGCGCGTAAAATCCGTCTTGAGGGCACCAGTGCCAGAATAGGATTTGGACACGACATCTGCATTGTCAGCCCAGATGTTGCGGAAAAGGTGCTCGAACGCTGCGTCTTCCTCTGCGCTCTCGCCCTCGCGCATTAGGCCCAAGTCAATAAGCATGCGCGAGAGGACAAAGCGACCCAGCATGCTCTGCACCACGTTTGTGCGGTCCAGACAGTCCATGCAATTTGTTCGCACCACGGCCGTCTGGTGGCGGCGGACCTCGATACCACCCGCATCACCGGGCATGTCGACGCCGCAAAAATAGCCATGCTTAACAATGTGTGGCTCCAGCTGGTTCAGCAGCAGCTTGGCCCGGTCCCATCGCAGGCCCTTTGTTTCGTTGTGAAAATCAAAGTAGACGTAGTGCAGGCGGTCGTATACCGTTTGGGCCCGCGCCGGATCGATAATGTGGAACTTTTCAGGGGTAATGCGATCCCCCTCGACGTTTTCAGCAGGGGACGTGTGCAGCATCTGGACCATTTGCTCGTATGCCTCCTTGACGCGCTGCTCGCGGCCCTTTTGGTTGACCAGGTTGACCATCCAGTTGTCGCCGTAGAGGCGGATCTGCTCAGCAAAGTGCTTCTTTGCCGCTGGTAGCGCGCTCTCAACGCCGCGAACCTGCAGCTTGGGTGTATACTTGAGCGTGTTAATCTCAGCCCAGTAGACGGGGACACTTCCTCTTGTCTGTACATAAGCCAGAACTTGTGTCTCCTTGCCAGCATTGCCACTCGCTGTTCCGTTCTGGGTTGAGCCGAAGCCGCCAGGCCCACCCGAGGCATTATCGTTGAGAATGATGATTTGTTCCGTCTCGTTGAAGTTGGACACGTTACCGTTCTCGTCAATGCCGCGCGAAAAGTACCTTGTTCCGGCCTTGAGGCGGGACCTGCGGGTGATGAGAATGAAGGTGAGGGGAGTGCCCTTGATGGACGTCCTCTTAATCTCCAGCATGCCATACATGACGGGAAGGATGTAGGGGTCTGCGCCGGGCTGGTGGCCGGTCGAGTGTCTTCCATATCCGCCACTCAGGCCGCCGCGAAAGTCAATGAGATCGCTGGAGACGAAACGATTCCAGTAGAAGCGGTCGTCGGCGCGCTTCCAGAGGGGCGTCGAGGGGTCGAGGTGGGCCTGGCGCTGGAAGGTGTTTGTGATGTCGAACGAGTAGGAAAAGTACAGCGGGGATGTCTTGAGGAGCGTCTTGAGCAGGTTGAGATAGTTGTCCTCATCGACATCGTGCAGAGGCTTCTCACGCAAGGACAGAAACTCGGTGGAGACAATGCGGTAGACCATGTGGCCTTTTATACGACCAACGGGCTCTGCCTTTGTGATGACAATGATGTACTTGTCGAGGCGCAGCTTGATCATGCCCAGGATACCGGCGATGCTCGAGACACGTTTGGAACCCAGCAACTTGCCATCGTGCAGGCGCATGTCGCCGGAGGGGCGGTCGACGACAAGCGTGGGCGCTGAGGGCGACGAGGGGGATGAGAAGGCATAGTGCGAGGGCGACGAGTGCACGTTGATGTCGCGGTAGGGGAGAGCGACGCTCATGGTGGGCGATTAGTGGAGGGTGAGGAGGGGGGAGCTCCGGCTCTGAGTCGACAAGGGGGTGCGGGTGGTCCCGTCGTGGGCGTGTGGTGGTGAGGCAGAATTACTATGGCTTGGTGCTTGGTGTTTGGCGCTACCTGGGGTGTAGTGTAGTCGTAGAGCATACGTTGTAAGTAGGAATTACTCTCTCGCGCAGGCCGTACGGGGCCCAGCGTTTCGTCATGGCGGCCACTGCGGCGCCAGGGTCTCCGACTCGTGCGCTAAGGCCAAGCACCTGGCACCTGGCACCCAGACGGAACCACCACGACTTCGTCACAGCAGCAACCACTCCCACCACCACACCCACATCCTCGTCTGCCTCCCTCTCTGCACGCTCCTCTTAGACACGCCCATCTGGCCCTCGCGAATCTGCCCCGCCCTCTTCCCGTCTCCGCCCGTCGTCTACACAACCACCACCACGACCACCGCCGCCTGATAGTGCCGCGTCACTCGCCAACATGTCGGCAGGCAGGATGCAGCAGGGCCAACGACCTGGAGGCTCCAGATTCGCACAGTTCAAGCTCGTGCTGTTAGGTAGGCGTGCATGTGTGCCGTGTGCTGTGCCCGGACTGACAAGTGTGCAGGTGAATCGGCTGTCGGAAAGGTGCGCTAGCCTATCTCTCTACCATGAGTGCCATGGGGACATGTACCAGAGCTAACCCGTCACAGTCGTCTCTAGTATTGCGCTTTGTCAAAGTAAGCATGCACAACAAGAAGCCCACTTGCACTCGCCGCTGACTATTGCAGGATCAATTCGACGATTACCGGGAGTCGACCATCGGCGCCGCCTTCCTCACCCAGACCATCGCCCTCGATGAAAATACAACGGTCAAGTTTGAGATTTGGGATACCGCCGGCCAGGAGCGGTACAAGTCCCTTGCCCCCATGTACTACCGAAACGCAAACTGCGCCGTAGTCGTCTACGACATCACACAAGCTGTAGGCATCTCTACGCTTTCGTCATGCACTAGGTACTGATACGCGCCAGGCATCCCTGGACAAGGCAAAGGCCTGGGTCAAGGAACTGCAGCGCCAAGCAAACGAAAACATCATCATCGCCCTTGCCGGAAACAAGCTCGACTTGGTGACCGAGTCGCCTGACAAGCGCGCCATCTCGACGGCCGATGCCGAACAATATGCCCGCGAAGCCGGTCTGCTCTTCTTTGAGACGTCTGCCAAGACGAGCGAGAACGTAAAGGAACTCTTCACAGCCATTGCCAAGAAGCTGCCCATTGACCAGGCCGGCCCACGAAACCTGAGGCCAGGCCAGCAACGACCGGGCGTTAACCTGAGGCCAGAGGCCAACCAAACACAGGGCCCTGCCGGCTGCAACTGCTAGACGGCTATGTAGGGCTGGCTATGGGAGTGTAGGCCTTGTATGGCGTGCATGGACTAGTGTGACCTGAAGTGGTTGCACACGTCTACTAGAACAACTACATATGAGCTCGCTGTTGTGTTTCTTGTCGCGTCACCGTCTTCATTGTGGGACATGTCGGGCTTCTGGAGTAGGATCTGTTTTGATTGCAAGTTGACATGTGTTTTTAAGAGCAAATATTGGGGCTACCTGATTCTTTAATTAATGATTTCAAAATATCCCGCCCTCGACATTCGACACGTGTGTAGCAGACGATGGAAAGCAGTGCGCTGCTAGCGCGTAGTGACAATTCATGAGGAGACGATGTGCTAGTCAAGACTATAAGAGGTGGTGGGGGTCGACATTACTTGCATGACTGTAGAAAGCTTATCCACACGGAAACGAGGTAAGCACTAAACACATCTAGGGAGGCATCTTAACCCAACCTGAACCACAACCTCGATGATTATCCAATTCGGATATATCTAAGATGGAACACACATGTGTATGTAGGCGAGATAAGACGATGGTGATGGCGGGGTGAAGCGCCATCCATGGCACGTGCTTCTCGTAACGAATCCACTTGGCCCAGACAGGCAGTTGAACCATGTAATTCATCCATACATAAGTAACCCAGCAGTCCAAATCTCCCGGTACTCGGTTTGCTGATGTGCCTAGTCTTCTCCCTCTATTGGGGGCACAAGACTTGAAACTAATAGCCAGTCCGACCGAGCCCATTGAGATTGAATCCAACACGCCCACTATTACAGCCATGTCGCGTGTCTGCAAGAAAAAAAAGGCCCCAAAGCTCGTCAGTGGCAATTTGGCTGCACACGAGCGGGAAGCCATCGCCAAGGACCCATTCACCTTCCAAGAGCAAATTAAGCACCCCAAGAGCAGCCCAAGCTCCGCAATCTAGTGGCTTGTTGTGCTTGTTTATCAGCAAAGCCTCGGGCTATGGCTTCCCAGCTTCCTTTTGCAGCACTAGCGCCTCAATGCCCACAACTAAACGGCTGCAGGCACATCAACCTCTTTCGTACTTTCAACCACTTCGTCATGTCAACTTCATCCATGTGGCAGCGAATCCCAATCCTCCATTGACCAGACCTGCCCTCTTCGTCATAGTGCGGCTGCAATACCCCGTACTTGCGCGAGCAGGGCCCGGTCTATTTGCCTCTACACGACAAGAACGTAGCCAATGTCCGTCACCACAGCACGCGATCGGCATGCACCGAACATTCACCCTAGTTACCCTACCGTTTCGACGTAACCTCCAGCGACCACCATGATGCCGCTCTAGTCATTTCTTGACGAGGCTTAAATAGCCCGCAAGTCCCCTCATGTCTCTAGATGCGCGCGTGTGCTGCTTCTTTGTCCTCGACACGTCCCTCCACCAGTCTTGCCCAAAATGCAGATCTTTGCCTCTGTTCTCTTGACTGCTGCCGCCGCCCGGGAGGCCTTTGCCTCTCCCGTCCAGGCTCGGTCCCCTTATCTTGTCAAGGAAACACACCCTTCGCCCCGAGGATGGACCAGGCTTGATCGTGCACACGGTGGAAAGACGATTCAACTGCAAATTGGTCTTAAGCAAGGCCGATTTGACGAGCTTGATCGCCATCTTCAAGAGGGTATGTTTGTCATGACCTATCATTTAGAAACCCAACCCATTCAATGAGCTCACATGTCACAGTCTCTGACCCTGACCATGACCGTTATGGCCACCACCTCAGCGCCGATGAAGTGAATAAGCTCGTTGCACCTAGCTCGGAAACCCATGACTTGGTTCACGAATGGCTTCGCGAGAACGGCATCAGCACTGAAAACCTGGCCTACAGCTCCGCCAAGGACTGGATCATCGTTCATCTACCCATTGAGATGGTCGAAAGCTTGCTTGATACCGAGTACCACACCTACAAGCACAAGGATGGCTCCCTTGTCGCACGTACCACCTCGTGGTCTCTCCCGCGTCACTTGCACGATCACATTGATACCGTTCAGCCGACTACCTCTTTCTTCCGTGGTGCGGCTAACGAGGCGACCTATATCAACGAGGTTGCTGAAGTGCCTGCGAGCTACAAAACACCCTCAGACGCTTCCATCTCTGCTGTCTGTAACGTGACCTCTGTCACACCAGAGTGCTTCCAAACTCTTTACAAAACCAAGTGGTATGAGACCAAGGCCAGCAGCAAGAACAGTGTTAGCTTTACCAACTACCTTGGCGAGATTCCTATCCGTCCAGACACCAAGCTGTTCCTGGAAAAATACCAACCCGCAGCTGTTTCACAAGCCTACGATTTCAAGGCAATCACTATTGACAACGGCCCTGCCCAAGATGGTCCCTTGACAGCCAACCAGTCCACCGCTGGCATCAGCATGGAAGCCAACCTAGACGTGCAAGCTATTTCTGGAATAAGCTACAAGACGCCCATCACCTCATTCTCAACGGGCGGCTCGCCTCCTTTCAATCCAGACATTAACACGCCAACAAACACCAACGAACCCTACCTTGTCTGGGTCAACTGGCTCCTGAACCAACGCTCCATTCCCCGCATCATTTCCACTTCTTATGGTGATGATGAGCAAACCATCCCCCGCTCCTACGCCGAGCGTGTATGCCGCCAATTCGCCCAAGTCGGTGCACGAGGAACAACTCTCTTTTTCTCCTCAGGTGACCACGGCGTCGGCAGCACAAACAAATGCTACACCAACGATGGCAAGAACAAGTACCAATTCTTGCCTTCATTCCCCGCTTCCTGCCCATATGTCACTGCCGTTGGAGCAACCATGAACTTTGAGCCAGAGGAGAGCGCATACCGCCCTTCGCGCAACACATCTGCCGGTTTCCGTGACCTCTACTCTAGTGGCAGCGGCTTCAGCAACTACTTTGCCCGCCCCTCGTACCAAGATGGTGTTGTGCCCAAGTACGTCAAGAGCCTCGGCGACAAATACGAGGGCCTATACAACAAGACTGGTCGTGGATACCCAGATCTCTCTGCCCAGGGTCTCTACTTTGCCTACTTCTGGAACGGCACCGAGGGCACCATTTCCGGTACTTCAGCTTCTTGCCCCTTGACTTCTGGTATCTTTTCGCTCGTCAACGATGCCCTGCTCGCCTCTGGCAAGCCCGCGCTTGGCTTCTTGAACCCCTGGCTGTACAAGAAGGGACACAAGGGCCTTACCGACGTCAAGAAGGGATTCAGCTACGGATGTAACGTTCAGGGTTTTCCCGTTACTGAGGGCTGGGATCCTGTCACGGGATTCGGTACGCCTGATTTCCCCAAGCTGCTCAAGCTTGCTGGTGCAGACAAGTAATGTAATTCTTCTTTTAATGAGGCGGGGAACCCTTTAGACATGGAAAGAAGAAGTGTCTATATGTATATATGAGTATATTCATCATGACTAGCTTATGCTATGTATGTAATCAATAAATGAAATCAATCATGACATGTTTTTCCAAATCGTGTTCTGTATCATGATCTATTGTTCCAAATGCAACAAATGCAGTTCACTTCGTCATTGGGTTAATATATCAGCCATTTTTCAACTCGCACCACCTTAAACCCCCAGCTTTTTCATAAGGCATATTCGTTGAGCGTTTGATCGTGACAGAGGGACATGTTCTCGACAATTTTAGTCCAAGGCGTGGGTAAGCAAACCATGAACATGGCTACTGTATCCCATTCGAAGTAGCAACGTCAGGGTTGGGATAGTACCACGCTGCCACAGCTACAATGACGTAGACAATCTGTTTAAGCATTGAGAGATTAGCAAAATGATAGCTTGAACACAGTAGCAAACAAAAAATAGAACACTTACAATCAACATGGCGCCCTCAAGGTAATTCGACTCGCCGTCACGGAGGAAGTTTCCAACCACAACAATGGACAAGACGAGCAAGACAATCATGAATATTTCAAAGTTGAGATCCATATCCTTGCCCATGAACCAGCCTACAATGACAACAAGCGGGGCATTGAAAAGAGCCGTTTGGATCGAGGGTCCGATGCAGTGGAAGAGAGCGAAGTTCTATTTGCAGTCAGCACACAATGCATCTCAGAACTGGAGATTAAAAAAAAATACAACATACAATCTGTCCATCCCACGCCTCATCAATGGCAGTAAGATGTTCTGCTGCCTTTTCAACCAGTGGAAGCAAAATCAGACCAAGGAACTGATCGGGAACACCAGACTCGACAACGTCTTCGATGCGCTCGACGAGGAAGACGGCGAGCAGCGTGACAATGGCTAGGGAAAAGGTAATAGCGATGAGACATTCCGTCATTGTGAATTTGGGCTTGGCAACATCTTCATGGTGGTCCAGGTCCCGGTGCTCGTCGGCTTCTAGTACTTCATCGAAGATGGAGTGCTGCGAGCGGGCGTTATAGAAGATGAAGCTTGCACACGTTAGCACCAGACATTTACCGCGGCTTGGCAACTTACATGAAGAAAGCGACGATGAGGAGAATCGACGTCACCTGACTGATCTTGAGGACGTTGTGTTGCAAGATCTTCTCAGTAAATTCATGATGCTTTGATGCTTTTTCTACAGCTGAGCCCTTGAGCGCAGAGTAGTAGGCGCTGGGGATGAGGAGACCAAAACCGGCGACTAGCAACAGGCCGCTTCCGACCTCGCTAATGGCAGCGTGGAACTTTTGGCTCGCCTGTCTCAAACCTCCGACAAAGAAACAGCTATTTTGTACAATATCAGCATAATGTTTTATATCTTGGGGGGGGTTGGGGGATACTCACAGTCCAAGGCAGAGCAGCAAGTTGGTAAGAATGGAGCCCAGAATGGCAGCCTGAATAACAGGAATAAGGTTCCCATGCTCCGACGACCCATGCTCCGAGTTATGTTTCGCAATAAGAATGATAAACAGGATGATTTCAACAATGGACCCAAACGCCGTTTCGATCAGGATACCAGACACCTTGGGCATCTTCCGTGCAAATTCCTGACCCGCAAAACCAAGAAGATTGGCCGCGGGCACCATGGCAATGTAGCTGGTTGCGAAAACGGCAAGTGGAAGGCCCGGGGCCGCAAAGTGGAGGACAATGGCGACAACGACAAAGGGCCAGAGCAAGTTGGTGTACTTTGCAGCATTGCTGCCAGACCGCCATGCGACGTTGATGAAATGAGACAAATGGAAGCCCCGGCGTCCACTCTCACCATCCGGATGGATGTGTTCGGGGATAATGCCGTGCACGGCTCCTAGCAGAGGCACCGATTCAGACTGCCTGCCATTGTTGCTACGGTGGTGATCGTACAGCACGCGCGACACGTTGTGCGAGTTATCATGCCCATGGTGGTTGGAAGGCATGATGCCGGATTGCAAAAGTGAAATGAAACTTCAGCAGAAAAATAAAAGACTCTCAAGAGATACCAGCAAACGCGTACAATTGAGGTTGAAGCAGTGGTGTGGAGAGATGGAGATGGAGACGGGAGCTTAGGAGCTGCACGTCTGTGTTGGCGGGGATAGCCGCCACGACTCGCGACTTTTTTGCCCAGCCCGCCGTGGCTGAGAGGCTGGGCACAGACGGAAAACAAGGCGACACCGCTATTCTTGAAACAGTATTATCATATTCAGTGGACCAGCATAAGTACCAGGTGGAGCTATTGGATATCTTTTACGTTTGAGGTATTAAATTGGGTTTGAGGCCCGGCAATATCTGCAGCTCCGACTTGCCAGCGCTTTTGCAACCTGGTGGAACAACTACCGGGATAAGTGTGGCTTCAATGACGACTCTTCCATTCCCATCATCACTATACTTTATTCGATCAGTCTGGTAGTAAGCATGCGGACTAGACCCAATACAACGTGGGGAACTATCATAGGATGGTCTTATTCCGGCCTCACGCGTAAAGCCCCTGCGCAACATCATGTCCTCGGTCGATCACAGCTCCATTCAGATGGCTTGCGTACTTCCGGAAAGCGTAAGAATATGCTGTATCTTTTGCCTTTAGATTTTCCAATGTGTGTTTGTCACGGAGCAACAGACTGCGGAAGCAAGTAGCAGTCTTGGTTACTGGAGGTTGATTGGATTTCACTAGCTTGATGCGATAATTATTTAACTGGAAGTAGTAATGTGCTGCCCTGATGACGTCATTGATCGATCCTCAAGTCTGCGTCTCCGGGTCACAAATTGCGAAAAAAAAGAATGAGATTGGGAGTGAAAGATGTAATGAGTAAGAGATAACATGAGTGCAACTGAATGACAAAATTACAGATACCGACATGAGATGTTATAAGCATAAGGGAGAAAAGAATTTCGTCCAGTTGTAGACACAAATGAGGAATGTACCTCTTCTATGAAATAAACTCCTGACCCACCAATTTTACATCGAGTAAAAGGAAAATCTGAGCTTCAAAATTTCTGTACTCATAGTTGTTCCCTCTGCGACAGTCGTTCAATATAGAGGATGTGTGAGGATTTTCGACCTTGGCTTTCCCGGACGCATGTATAGGGATACCATGACCTTCTTCGCTGCCATAATCCTTGGATGTGCTGGCTAGGGGTTGTCTTCTATTCTGTTGCTACCGAATTTATATAGGAAAAATATTCATAGGAGCGGGCCTGTAAAATCAGATGCTGAAAGCGCGATGGTCGAAAGAAATCAACTCAGGTATAGGTCGGTGGAGACGTAATGGCACGAATTCGCTATGAGACTACTATTGCAAAAGCTTGAAATTACGACGAACGGCTTTCACGATGGCCAGATATGAGAAATAAAATGTATTAAATATGACTGGTGGATAAACCGGGGAAGTAAGCTTATTAGTTAGCGAAAACATTGTTTGCCACTGAGCTGCTCAGAAAATCCTTGGAAACGTTCAATAACTGAGCTTTATTAGGAAGACTATATAGGCGTTAGGCAGCACGTATGAGGGTAGTTGGAATGTCTCGAAGACCGGTGTTAGATACGCGGTTTGTTGTTCAAGATAGATGTATTGCTTAGTATCGTCAGATCAGCTAGTGTGGCCGTTGCATTAGTGAATCAAGAGGATATAAATACAACGTATGACCAGTAAGATAAAGTGTCGGGACTTTGGAGCAAGTAGCAAGTGAAAAAGAAGCGGAAACAAACCTTCCCCGTACTTATCCCCGAACATACAACATCCCCACTTATCCCATCTTCGATAAGTCTCATATGCCCAAGTTGTTCACTTTCATCATGACAGATTCCCTTTACATCTCATACTCTCTTCATGAAACTTACCTGAAATCATTCCGACAACATTAACTTCAATGACCCGCACGCTTCGTATTGCAGCAGCACAGGTCGGCGCCGTGCATCGCAGCGACGACCGCCAAAAGACCTTATCACGGCTCATCGCAATACTCGAAGACGCCGCTTCCCAAGGCGCACAAATAGTCCTGTTTCCCGAATGCACCTTTATAACATTCTTCCCTCGCTACCTAATCACCAATAAAGAGGAGCTCGAATCATTCTTCGAGCACGGCGACATCACCACGGCAGATAGCACCAAGGGTATTTTCGAAAAGGCAAGAGGGCTAGGTGTAGACATCTGCATCGGGTTCGCAGAAGCAACGGGCGAGAATGAGTATTACAATACTTGTATCTACTATCATGCCAAGTCTGGGTCTGTCCTATCCAAGTACCGCAAGGTAGATTTACCAGGAGACGTTGAGCCCTTTCCCGACCCGGACGCTGTCAATCAACTAGAAAAGCGATATTTCAAGCCTAGAAACCTGGGTTTCCATGCATTTCGTGTGCCGGATCTAACAGAAAACACAATTGACCAAGGAGAACCAATATTGGGGATGATGATATGTAACGATAGACGGTGGGCAGAAGCATGGCGATGTCTTGGTCTCCAGGGTGTAGAAGTGGTGTTTGTAGGGTTCAATACTCCAGGTTATGCGCCGCACATGTGGGGCACAGATTCAAGCCCACAGGAAGCGCATGCTGATGCCATCTTCCAGCACAAGTTGGTCATGCAGGCGCATTCATACACGAACTCTTGCTTCTCGGTTAGCGCGGCACGATGTGGCTTGGATGATGGCAAATATGATCTTGTGGGGGGTTCGACAATCGTTGGACCTGATGGGAAGATCATAGTCGAGAGTGAGACGGAGGAAGACGTAATCATTGCGGATTGTGATCTCAATCGGTGTGTACCGGGGAAAACGCGAACATTTGATTTCGCCAGACATCGACAAACGGAACACTATAGTATCTTGACTTCACAAACAGGAGTGATTGAGCCACCCAGACTTGCGGTGCCTAGCGAAACCAACGACAAAAAGAATGATTCAACAAATGTCACTCACACGGCAGGAATGAAATCCGTAACTGGCACCCCTTCATCCCGCCAAATCCGCATCCTACTCTGCAACCCCAACACCACAGCATCAATGACAAACGCCTGCCTGAACATGCTCAAATCAACACTCCCACCCGACGTAGCAGTCCACGGCTTCACCGCACCCCAGCCCGCACCATCTGCCATTGAGGGTAACTTCGACAACATCATGTCCGCCGCAGCATCAGCTCGAGCAATCATACCCATAGCAGACCAATATGAAGCCTTCCTCGTTGCATGCTACAGCGACCACGCTCTAACCAAGATGCTAAGAGAAGAGCTATCTCAGCCCATCATCGGCATAATGGAAGCATCACTATATGCCGCTCGTACACTCGGCAGCCGCTTTGGTATCATAGCTACATCACAGCGCTCCAGGCACACGCTCGCCGACGCTGTGAAAAACTACGGACTAGATTCTTTCTGCGTGGGCGTGCGCAGCTGCAACTTGGGTGTGCTTGAGTTGGAGACCAAGGATGAAAAGGACGTTTTGAATATCATGTGCGGTGTTGCGCGGGAGCTTGTCGCCGATGGAGCAGATGCGTTGGCGCTTGGGTGTGCGGGTATGACGAATATGAAGATTGCGGTTGAGAAGGCGGTGGGAGTCGATGTACAGGTGGTTGATGGGGTACTGGCGGGTGTGCAGCATCTTGCTGGTTTGTGTAGATTTGGGTCGCGAACAGCGAAAAGAGGCATGTATGCCAGCTCTTCTGCTGGTCGGCAGCGTAGAGGTCAGGATTGGTATTACCTGTTGGATAGTAGAAGCAATGGATCGTGTAGACATTTTTGGCTGTTGGGCCTTGTATTAAGGATGAGAACGAGAAAACATAGCTAGATTGATATCATGACAATGATGCCGACATGAACAACAGACCTAAACATCTCAATCTGGGACAAAAAACGATGAGTAAGCAGTAGGTGGGTGTGTGACAACAACTTTTGTTGGTGTCATAGTACAGACGCACGGGCATTGTTCTTAATGAGGCAGGCGAAGTGACCGGCCATGGTACCCATGCAGGCGGATTCGTATACAAACTCTTGTTTCGACTGCAATACAACGGTGGGCTTGAAGGAACAACACAGTGTGTAAAAAAAGGGGGTATTAAATTGTATCCTCTACGGAAATAAAGAAAAAGAACAAGCCTTGACTCCTAAACAATGCCGTGTGATGTGATGCAATGCGACGCCCAAACAACCAAATTATGCAAGTGAGGGGTATCCTACGATCAGAATGCGGAAAACAGATGAAACAGAAAAGTAAAAAAGGGTTAAAGGGTTAAAGGTTCGCTACAAAAAGGTACGCAACTTAAGATAAGGGGAAAAGCAAATCGAAGCTAGCCACCTTACAACCACTAGCTACTAGCCATGCCCAGCATGTTCTGTATGAGATGGACATTCACCTACGTGAGCGCCTTGGCCGACTGCTCGACTCTCCATTGCCACGACTGCGTCCGGACGAGGTTTGCGAAGTGCTCATACAGTCCCAGTTGAAAGGAATTTGAGAAGTGGGTATGGCAACACCTTCATAGCGATGTAACCTCGCACGCCTTGGGGGAGGAGAGGGCTGCGCAAATGCCTCTTGGCGGACTTCTTCGAGCGCTTGGTTTGTGGCAGCAAGGACGGCAAAGCGTCTGTCCGGTACACGGCGGACGGTCGTGTTGGGCGTGCGAGGGCGAGCTTGGCGCGAAGACGTTGTTGATTGTTCGTGCCGGCGGGACCGATGTTGGCGGTTCTGAGAGCGCGAAGACTCGGGACTTGGCTGAAGGGTAGTGGAAGAGTAATGTTGGCGTGACGAACGATGACTGCGGGGTGAAGACTCAAGAGTTTGGTAGCTGCGATGTTCGCGCTTTGGTGTCCTTGGTGGAGAAGTCGCAAAGAAAGACCAGCCACGTGAAGGCTCAGGTCGGATATTCTTCTTTGACCTTGAATGCTTGGGAGGGTCACGCTTTGCTCCGCGCCCGCGCAGAGTGCCTTGCGATGATTGCGTGGGGTGCCGTCGCCGATGGTGTTGACTTCGATGAGGTCGTGGGTTCAATAGAGTCTCTTGGGATGAATTGACAGTTTCCGGCTCGAACGAGCGGCGGTATGCCTGTGGGACCTCTACATCCAGGGCTGACCGGTAGTGCTCGCGTCTTCGATAGGCATCCTCGTAATGACGCTGTGATTGTGGAGGGTGGTCGTCCCTATGTTTTTCGTGGCGCGGGGAACGTTGCGCTGGCAGGGTGGATTCTCCAGATCTTCTTTTCCTACTAGATTCCTTTGAGCTGCGCTTCTCTGAGTATTGCTCAACGATTGGCCTTCCATTCCCGCGAAGCGCGCTGTCCGCCGGCGCGTCCCGCCTCTTCTTTTCTCCGGATGACGACGACGAGGTCTTGGGCTTCCTGTTGGCAGGAAGGCCAAAGTTGAATGACCAGCACATAGCGACCAAGACGCAGATCTTGTATCGCTATGCGACCGGTATTTGAGTTCAATATTAAGGCTCAACAGAATGGCAGCAGCGTGCATAAGGATGCCGAAGTTCGGAACAGCCGACAGAGCCAAGATGTGCACAAAGAGGGGTGCAAACGTGTTACTCTCAAGGCAGACAAGACGGACCAATGAACAGATAAAAGGATTTAGCATTCCAGGGCAAAGGGATGATTGAGCAGAGAAGGAGGGCTTGGAGACTATGATATCATGTAAAGACAAAGAGAGTTCCGGGTCTGGCCTGAGAGCAAGAGCACCGCATTCGTGACATGGAGGCCGGATTCCAATAGAGCACATGGCCTGAAGCTAAATCTAGAAAGGATTCATTCACAGTGCCTGGCATTGTCGTTTTGCGCTCCAATCAGAGGAGGGCTCGGTTGATGGTGTGCGACGGACAGAGTGGTTCGCAAGTTAGCAAAGGGTGGCTTACTGGGCCACATGACACCTCTGGCTCCAGCTGATCGACTCATCTTTCCGGCGCGCTGCAGCCAGCAGTCTGCTGTGAAATGGAGTGTAGAAGAGTGGAAACGGTGCATGGAGATTGACAGGCCGTCTTATATGGTGCAGAATTGATTGTTGTGGCAGCTACTGCTCGAGCGTGTGCTGTCTCTGGGCGTACCTGCGTCGCTGCTACGTGGCACCTGTGCTGGACAGAAGAAGGGCGGGACGGTTGCGGGACGATCCTGGGTGCAGAGTTGGGTGATCTGACGACGGCCCTAGTGGCACGTAGGAGGGTGACGGAGATGCTAGCTGCATGATGGTGCTCGCTGGTGCGAGTGGGCTGCTGGGTGATGATGGCCGCCTGACCGCAGGAGGAGGACTGGTGCTGGGTTCCTTATCGTTATCGGGCTGGGGCCGACGTCATTGGTCCGAGACGGGCCTCGCTCACCTCGACCTTCCAGCCATGTCCCATCATCGTCGGCCTTCCAGGGCTGCACGGCCGCGGGAGAGTGCATGTTCCTGCTTCTGACACGCCTAGCACAGACGTCGTTCATCACACAAATGCGCCTCCATGATGCCCGCGACCGCCGACTCGAACCAAGCCATAATAGCCCCGAGAGCGGGCAGCCAATTGCGGCCATGAGCCGCCTCATCGCCTACAACATGGCGGCGCTTACAGTGCACCGAGGCTCCTCTTGGGCCAAAAAAGAGAGTCATTCGTCTCGCGGCCTGTCCCAACAGGACGACAACTGAGACAAGGACGATATCGGACAAGCCGAGCAGGGCCGAGGGGGCGGTCAGCAATCAGAGATGGGGGCTGTACTTACATAGTGTGTACATGGTAGAGTCGTATTCGATTACATGCTTCCAACACCAACAGTTGCGAAGAGTGGAGATTCGGATACGAGTCTGAGTCGCACAGTAGCAGTTTGTCGAGCAGTATGCAATGCGTATAAGTAGTAGCACAGCTTGGCAGGGGTGCGCTGCGATGATCATCAGCCTCTGTATCACTGTGGCGTGGCACAATCTTTGTGCTTGATTCCAACTGTGCACTCGAATCAATCTTCGCGCCGCTTCATACTTCGTACTCGGCAGAAGAGCAATGGGTATGACCATGTCGGGACTCAACACACACTAAATTCCGATTTCAGAGTGGGGTATCCACCCCCGCTGGCGTCATGTTGACACGAACAAACGACGCGCCATATCAGCAGTTCCCCAACCGACATTGAACATCACACGACATCTGCATACGCACATAGCTCATAGTACAGTCAATGCCTCTGATCGCACAGAATCCAAAAGACCGGGTCATCCTCGGTTTGATGACCTTTGGTACGCGTTGACACTGCGGGGTTCAAGTGCGCCAAGTAACACTGAGTAGGCCCCGATGAGAGCAGCGGCGCGCGTATCACCGAGTTTGATGAGTTTACCAAACACCTTGATTACTTCCAGGCGCAGGGCTACAATGAAGTCGATACTGCACGCATGTATGTCGGCGGCAAACAAGAAGCATGGACGCGCCAGGCTGGATGGAAAGACCGCGGCCTTACTCTTGCTACCAAAGTCTACCCATTCGAGGCTGGCGTCCACAAGCCTGAGAATCTGAAGAAACACTTCACCACTAGTCTGCAAGAGCTTGACACCGACTGCGTGGATATCTTCTATCTCCATGCGCCCGACCATAGCGTGCCTTTTGAAGAGACGCTCGAAGCAGTCAACGAGCTGCACAAACAGGGCAAGTTTGTCAACTTGGGGCTGTCAAACTACGCAGCATGGGAGGTTGCCGAAATCTACAATATCTGCAAAGAACGAGGATGGGTCAAGCCAACCATCTACCAGGCTATGTACAATGCCATTAGTAAGTCTCACCCTTTTAGCGCACTAACCACTGCTGATAATACTCAGCTCGCGCCATTGAGCCGGAGCTCATTCCCGCATGCCGCAAGTACGGCATTGATATTGTCGTCTATAACCCTTTGGCTGGCGGCCTCTTTTCCGGCAAGATCAAGTCCAAAGACATCAAGCTTGACGAAGGCCGGTTCGGGACCAAGGCTGACCGAATCGGCACAATGTACCGCGACCGCTACTTCAAAGACTCGACGTTTGAGGCTCTCAAGATTGCAGAGGAAGCTGCTCAAAAACACAGCTTGACGCTGCTTGAGATTGCACTGAGGTGGTGCGTTCATCACTCCGAGCTCAAGACACGAGTCAAAGGTGGAAATGACGGTGTCATTATTGGCGTCAGTAGTCTCAAGCAACTGGAGGGCAATCTTGCGGATCTGGAGAAGGGGCCTCTGCCTGATGATGTTGTCAAGGCGTTGGATGAAGCCTGGATGGCTTGCAAGGCAACTGCGCCCACGTATTTTCGATAGATGGGATAGTGTTCGGTTGCTGTACTGTATCGGCGTTAGCTGAATGCCGAAACTCATTAGTCATCTAGTTCCGATTCCGAGTGGCATTCAAGTCGATTTGGCAGTTGCCTTAATTGGAAGGTGCAAGCAAGGCCGTAGAGCCACTTCGTTGAAGGGCGTACCTTATTCCATCCACAAACCTGCTCAACACTGTGTAGATTTTAAGTTTATTCCACCTCGGCATTCCCCCGAACATGATGTATGATTCGGAGAAACGTTCAAAGCTTAGTACAGGCAAACTCGTAGGAACATTGGATATCACTTACTACTCGATGTGGGGCGCATGATTTAGGCAACTACATACATAAAACGACACCTTTTTCTACAACCGAGACCATATCTCTCCACTGCTTGTGAAAATCAGTCCTGTTATCTTTTTGTATAGTTTTGGGGAGTTAGTTGCAACCATGACACAAACCGAGACTACCTCCGTTACTGTACCTGCTGAGCAACTAGGCCCTCAGACCAGACCGGTAGAGCCTGAGAGGCGCCTAAAAGATAGTGATATCCGGATTGAAATATGCACAGTAGAAGATGCAACGACGCTTGTAAGTGAGCAACATGGTGAGGATAATGACAGAACAAGCTCGACGTACCCATTTCACGTACTTACCTCATTCGACAGGCAAGAGGACTTCGCGCCTGCTATTCTGAAGAGACCTGGGACAAGAAAGAGCCGGCCGCACAGGGTCGCCCAGATTCCGTTAGAGTAGAGCGCCTAGCCAAACGCCTTGTTCCTGTGCTCGCACATTCCGAGTTCACCGTCATCAAAGCTGTGCTCGCCTCAACGGGCGAGGCCATCGGTGCAGCGTGCTGGGGTCGTCCAGATACAAACAGCGTTCATGACCCCTTTCGCCGCAGCGCCCTCCTATTCTACAACTGGCAAGAATCCCTAGGCTGGAGTGACGCGTTCGTCGACGAGTTATGGTCGGGTGTGGCGGAAGGTTGGCACCAAGGGCAGGCCAAGGATGACGAGGAGCGGGCGCAGATTATGAAGGGTGAGGCGCATTGGTTTCTTGCGCTGCTCATCACGTGGCCGGACTTCCAGGGCCGCGGTGTTGCGAGGAGACTGATTGACTGGGCAGTTGAGCAGGCAGACGCAAAGGCACCACCGACGCCCATGTATCTCAAGTCGAGCAAGATGGGGAGGCGGGTATACATGCACGTGGGGTTTGTGCCTGTGGGGGAGAATACGATGGTTAGGCGGGGACGGGTGGAGTAGTGGTGGCGGCCTTGACTCGCTGGTGCGGCGGGAGTGGGATGTCTTCGTATAAGTACACGGTGCACAAATTAATATTCTATACACATTTTCCTACTCGCGTAGTTAGATGCACAAGATGCAAATGAAGATGGACATGACCAGGGACATGAGCCGGTCGTGTATTTTGGGCACCTGGCATGACATATTTTCTGGCACGTGCATGACGTCAGCACCCGCTCATCCCATGTGAGAAGCGAGAAGCAAAAAAGAAAAAAAGGGCCGTTGTCAAACATGGGCAAATGTCGAGGCGCGGGGCAGAGGAGGATGCCAAAGACACGAGGGCGATTGTTGGCTGACGAGTGCACGACGTCGGGCGGATAGCCGGATGGGAGGCTGCTTAGCGTCTTTTTTGGTCGCGTCAGGCCGGGCCTCCCCAAACATGGCGGGCGTGCGGGCATTGAGCAGCACCACGACCACCATGATGGTGCGATTGACGCTGCGGCGCCTGCTGAGCGTCGCGCTGCTGCTGTGCACCCTGTTCCTAACGACTCTCCTGCCGCGGCTCTGGCGGGGCGAGCGCGGCTACGAGCTGCTCGTCGACCGGCCCCCTCCCGCCGGACCTGGGCCCATCCCCAAGGTCGTGGTGCCTTTTGGCCAGGAATGCGCCCCCTTCACCGCCGGCGTCATGGACGACGTGACCATTGTCCTCAAGATCGGCGCCGGCGAGGTCGCCTCCAAGCTGCCTGCCTACCTCAACCGCCTCGGCCGCTGCAAGCAGGATCTGCTCATCTTCTCCGACCGCAAGGACTCGTACAACGGCTTCGACATTGCCGACGCCCTCGCCCACCTGCGCCCCGAGTACAGGTTCAACAACCCCGATTTCGACGTCTACGACTATATCCAATCCGTCAACCTGACTACGGACAAGTCGCCCGATGGCTGGCGGCTCGACAAGTACAAGTTCCTGCCCATGATGGAGTGGACCTCGTACCTGCGGCCCCAGTCGCAATGGTACGTCTTCCTCGAGCTCGACACGTACGTCAACTACGACAATCTATACCGTTTTCTGTCCAACTTCAACCCCCGCACGGCCTACTACTTTGGATCCCCCGTCTGGCCCAAGAAGAAGGCCATTTTTGCCCATGGCGGCAGTGGCTTTGTGCTGTCGCGTGCAGCACTGGACAAGATCATGGCACTTGGCCGAATGTTTGGCGAGAACAAGCATTTTCCAGGAACGCACTTCTTCGGCGTCGACGTACAGAAGCAGTGTTGCGGTGACGAAATCCTAGCCCAGGTCCTGAAGAAGAGCGGCGTCTCCCTTCGAGGCTACTGGCCCATGTTCAATGGTGAAAAACCAGTCACCATGCGCTTTGACAACGAGCAATGGTGCGAAGCAATCGTGACCATGCACCACCTCAATGAAGAAGACTTTACCTCGCTCTCGCAATGGGAAAAGGCGCGCTCGCACCCCGAACGACCCCTCATGTTTGAAGAGCTCTTCACCATGATTGAACCCAACCTCGGCCGCGAGTCCGAAGACTGGTCCAACCTCTCTGAAGGTGTGACGTATAAACCGGGGAAAAAAGCCTCCAAATCATTCGAGCACTGCCGCAAAGCCTGCATAAATGACAACAGCTGCATGCAGTTTCAACACACGGGCACAGAGTGCCGCCTTGGCTACTCGATTCGCCTGGGCCACCACCAGCCTCGCGAGGGTGAGCGCCAGTGGAGGTCGGGATGGATGTTGGATCGCATCAAAGCTTTTAAACAGGCCCGTTCCCCGTGTCAGGGCGCCCGCTTTGTCCATTCCAATCCCTGAATGTCCTCCCCCCCCCACCTTCACTAAAAAGGAGGAATTGAAAGACGCAAAAACGATGATAATGACGTGTCTTGTCCTTTCTTTTCTTTTTCCCTTTAATACGAAGTTTACGGCATTGTATACGGCGTTTGATACCCAGAGGCGTTTATCTCTTTTTTTGCCTGCTTTTCTCCTTATCTCTTGCTTGGATATCACATCAGTCCACGTATAAACACACACTTTGGCTGTTGATGTCTTTTTGTTGTATTCCGGGCAGTTTCTGCTTTGGTGGGACGGGGTGCCATTCGTCAAGGTAAAGACGTGATATACGACCTTAGTAATATCAATAGCAATGACTCATGAGTCTGAGGTTGCTTGTTTTTAATGCAGTATGACGGGCATGTGGTTTTCTTGATTCAAAAGTGGATAAACTGGCAGGTTGCATACAATAGAGCCTACTACTCGATAATCATGGACTAAATTGTTTCGCAAATACTTTCATTAACTGGACCTATGTTTGAAAATGTGAAAGAGAGGAAGCAGTATCGCTTTCTCAAATCTCTCTCCCTCTCCCGCAACCAGCACCACTTTGGAGACCATGATGCGGTCACCAGCACCCAAATCTACTCTTACATGAACTGGATTTGATAAAGAAAATGAGACCGGATTATAGAAAGAAAAAGAAGAAGAAGAAGAAACAAAAGGGATTGACGAAAGGATCAACCAATCTACCTCTTTCTCTTCTTGCCTTTGCTGTCCTCATCGTCATCATCCAGCGCAGCCTCCTTGTCCTTTTTGGCTGCCTTCTTGTCCAGCTCGTCCCAGCTCTCGCCCTCGGAAAACTCCTCTTCCGACCCCTCATCGCTCATCTCATCCGACGCATTCTCGTCAAAGTCGCTCTCGTCAGATGACTCGTCTGAAATGGCCAGCTCAGACTCTGACACCTCAAACGCAGACTCTTCTTCTTCGTCACCATCGCCTTCGTCGTCTGTCTCGGTCGAGAGGAAGGACCATCCGCCGTCAGCAAAGAACTGGTGCGGGTCAGACGTCACAGTCTTCATAATAGTGGCCCAGTTGAGGTTCAGAGGTCCCTCAGTAAACGGAATATCGACAGAGTCCAGCCAGTCCTTGACCGGGTCCAGAGACTCGACGGGAATGGTATTGATGTGAACAGGCGGACGGTTGTAGTCCTTGAACACAACAACCATGTCAAAGTTCTTAAGCCCAAACTGCACACGTTCAAGATGCACAATTTCAATCTCTGAAAGGGTAAGACATGTGAAGGGAGGCTCAGTAAGCTGGACCAAGCAGTCAGTTGTCGGTTGCACAAGAACGGAAGATCGCGAGGGTACACCGTTGAAGCCAAGCTCACGGTACGGGATATCAACGCTGACGTTCTCGTTGCGTGCGGCATCGGCAATCTTCTCGGCAAAGTTCTTGAACTCCTTGTCGAGAGCCGCACGTCGCCGACGCTCCTCCTGTTCCTGTTCAAACTCTTCTTCGTCACCAAACTTGTGCCGGCGCTTACGGTTGCCCGTCTCGTCGAACTGCATCTCTGTAGCTTCTCGAACAAATTGCACATCCTTGGTCTTCTTCTTGCCAAGCATAATGGGGTTCTTGAGATGGACATGGATGATGACAATCAGCTCATGTTGCGAAGGCTGGAAGAACAGGTGCTTCATATTACTAAAAAGCACGTCGATCTTGGCGGTTCCATTCCCGTGGACGTAGCGCAGACCGTTTTGGTGAATCTCAACGCTACCAGGGATACGCTTGCCGTCAAGTGCTGGGCGGATAAAGATGAGATCGAGCATGTGGGGCTTGCGCGACTTGAGGGGAATGAGCTTGTCCTGCTCAACAACGTCCTCCATCTGCTTCTTCTCAGTCTCACGTCGAACAACCTCCTTCTTCAACTCAGTGATGTCCTTGGTGATCTGGTCGATGCGATCGACATCATGCGATTTGAATGTCAGACTGCGAATGAAGTGTGCGTTGGGATCCTCGAAAGGCTGGTCATCTTTTCGGCCTACACCTTGACCAGGCGAGAGGAAGTTGATTCGAAGAGAGGTAAAGTCTGCTTCTGGGGTATGTGATGCGTTCTTGATAGTGTGGATGTGGAAGGGTACTGGTCGACCCATGATGGGTAGGAGGACTGTAAGGTTCTTCTTATCGACGACAATCTCCAGATTAGCCACTGAACTGGGAAGTTGGTTGTCACGCTTGTACGACTCAAACTTCTTGAACTTCTTTTCTTCAGTGCCATTTAGCGACTTCGCACCCTCGCTGTACTGCTCGAGACCCTCGGCCTGCTTCTTAGCGTGTAGCTCCTTTTGATGCTGTCGCCGTTGCTCCTCCTTTTCAGCATCCTGGTTTGTTGTTCGCTCGTGGCGCGTTCGGGTCTTTGTGATGTTGGTCTGGGCAATGGCAGGGCGCTCCTTCTTCGCCTTGGGCTTGGCTTCCTCCTCTTCCTCGTCGAAGAAGAATGAGACGGCATCCAAGTCCGACGTGGTATCTTTGGTGAAGACGGCGCATTCGCCCTGTCCGACACGAACCGTGTCAACTAGCACGAGCGAGTAGTTTTTGCTCTTCTTGTCCTGTGGCTTGCTGTTTTCAAGGTCGGAAAAGCCAGTCTGAACAACAAGAGTCATGCCGTCCTTCAGTACACGGGTGTTCTTGCCGCTCAGAAGAAGTGAAGAGTCCTTGTTCTCGACACCGATACCATAACCAAGGTTCTTGGGAAAGTGCTTCTCCCACTCTGGCTTCTTCGATTTGAGCATGGCAAGCGCTTTGTTGTAAACATCCTTGGCCACGACGCCATCGCGGATGGACTTGATAACCAAGTCATGAATGGCCAAAAGTAGCTTGTATGCATTCTCTTGCTCCTTGTTGGGGCCGACCATGTATGTTCGGCCAACCATGGCACCATATGTCTGGTAGCGCAGACCAAGAACGGAAATGATGACGCCAGCGTGCAAGTTGTTCTCGTCGGGCTCGGCCGCAAACTTCAAGTCGTAGGAACCACCACTCTGGATGGTGGGCTGCAGGCACCAATCTAGCTGCAGCGAGTCAAATGTCTTGGATACCTTCTGTTTCTCAAAAAACTTGGCATCGTCAATCTTGTTGGCGACTTTGTCGGCAAGGGCGCGATGGGAAATCTTCTTCTCGGAGTCAAGGATGTCGGACATTTCTTCTACAAAGTAGTTGGTCATAAGGGCGCTCGAGGCCCGCGCAGCGTCGCGGATGGTCCTCAGTTCCTTCTCGTCCTTGACAGATAGGGCGGCATTGGATAAGATGGAGGCGAGATCGACCTGGTCCTCTTCCTTGAACGCAGCTTCGTCAAAGGTGGCTTTCCACTCGCTCGCAAAGGCGTTGTTGGCATTGTCCTTCTTCATGACGGCAACCTTCTTGCCGGCCTTTTTGATTGCGTCTATGCATGTCTGGAACTGCTTCTTATTCTCCTCAGCGTCCTTGCCGCGCACCAGAATTTCGACAGGCACCTTTCCGCCTTTGAGCGGTTCTAGGTAGGCAGCTGCATCAATGGCATTAG
Source organism: Bipolaris cookei (assembly GCA_002286855.1). NCBI lineage: Eukaryota > Fungi > Ascomycota > Dothideomycetes > Pleosporales > Pleosporaceae > Bipolaris > Bipolaris cookei. The sequence continues at coordinate 86,352 of NRSV01000078.1, forward strand.
CACAATGCTGTATTTTAGGCAGTCGCACGTGACTCACCCTTCTTCTTGGTTGTCACAATCTGGACGAGGTCGGGGGTGATGACGAAGAGCGTGGCAGGGAATTCGTAGCCTAGCAACCACAACTATGGGCTTGTCAGCTCGCCAGATGCGCAAACAAGGCATGCGCAAACAAGGCATGCGCAGACTTACCTGAAAAGCGGCAGGTTTCTGGTAAATGCCAGGCTCGCTCGCCTTGCCGACCAGCGTCGCGATTGAGCCTGCGCCCTGGAAGACCTGGTCACCTGAGCGCTTGTCGGCCTTCCACTTGGTGACGAGGTTGTTGAGGCGCTCGTGGAAGAGAGCCTTGTCGATGACGATGTCGTCCGCCATGGTTGAAGGTGCGTGGAATGAAACCTCCAGATGGGTCGGCGGGGACGGGTAAGAGGGGGTTAAGAGAGAGGGAAAGAGAGGGGGAGAAAAACGGCGCTGATGGGAAAAGTCGCGAAGGCCTTGATGGCGACAACGACGCGAGGGCTTCCACGCGCTGCCCCGGGCCTGTGCGCAACCTCTCAACTCCCGAAACGGTCTAGCGCCCTGCTACCTTCACTCTAGGTTGTATATTACCCTCCTCCAGAGCTAAACTGCAGCCCCACATCCCGGGCATGCAGATGCAAATTACCAACTAGTACAACAACACCATCGCCCTCTGAATTGGTCCCCCGTTTCTTTTCGTTTTGCTCAGCTCGCCAATCGGTACGCTTCCAGCCAGTATTCCCAAGTCACTAGCCCGCTTGTGACCCTCGCACGCGGAGCGCCTTCACCTTGCCTATATAACCTGCCAACGCCCTCGCATGCACCCCTACCTTCTCTCACCTCCCATGCTATGCAATGACAGCCGGCTCCAGTGTCCGCGCTGGAGTCTCTGTCCGCAGTGATGGCCCCAATGATGGCGCCCCCGACACCCCGCAAGCACCCAACAAGGCGCCAGCCACGGGTGTCCAGGCTGCAGGCATGCGAGCCGTCGCCGCCAGGATGGTCGCCTTTTACTTCCGAGCGCCCGTAAAGGCCTTTTTCAGGGGCAGGATCGACTACATGGGCTATGCCAGAGCCATCAACCCACATGTCATGGCCGATGCAAAGTGGTCGTGGAGAATGACCACGCCTGCCGTGCTCGCACATGCCATACGCATCGAAGGATGGGGCTTCATACCAAAGCAGGTACTGCCGCCGCTTATGGCAAATACATGGTATGCATAAGCAGCGTCTGGCCCACACAGCGCCTAACATTATACAGTATTGGTGCAGTTCTGTACACGACATACCTCCACAGCCTGTCAGCCCTCCATGAGCCATCCTCGTACCAGACCAAGCGTGTATACCCTCCTCCGCCTCCGTCTGTCACCTTCACCGCGGGATTGATTGGTGGTGGTATCCAATCAGTATTCGCCGCACCATTCGACGCCCTCCAAACCCGCTTCCGCACCGCCGATATCCTTGAAGGCAAACACAAGACCATGTGGCACTACGCAGGCTACAAGCTACGCTCAATCGGCTTGCAAGGCATTTTTGCCGGCTGGACCCTGAGCTTTCTCAAAGACGCCTTCGGCGCAGCAGTCTTCTTCGGCACCTTTGAGACTGTCAAAAGCCAGGCATACCTCGAATTCGTGTCACATTACTACGGCAGCCGAAGTCGTGACACGCTACTGGAAAGCTCCATTCCTTACCTACAGGAAGACTACGATGATCGTCCAGTCATACGGCCACATTACATGCTCGAGCCCATGTTCTTGCTCTTGGCCGGTATCTCAGCATCAGTGACATCCCAGCTCATCCAACACCCCCTGATGGAAATCCAGGATGTCCACTATCGCCGACTTGAGGCTCTCGATTTTCAGGCTCATCAGGACAACAAGCCCTCACATATTGTCCGACGATATTACCATGCCTACGAAGAGACATTTGCGCAATGCAAGGTTCTAGCCAAACGTGCTGGAGGGTGGAGAAACTACCTCTACCGCGACTTCTTCATAAGCACGATAAAGCAAACGCCCAGTACAGCTGCTGGACTCATCGTATTTGAAATTGTACGCAGAAAGTATTCTTTCGAGAATGAGGAGGTCATGATCAATCATGAGGATGCACGTATCCTGTTGTCATGAAGAACAGGTTAATTGTAAAATGCATAGCATCTTGCATAGGATACCCAGGGGCAAATTTTAGACAGATAGACTAGTTGTTCATATTTGTAGATAGTCAAATCTCGCATCACAATTTACTGAATTACAGAGACAAATCAATGATACTAACATAGTAAGGGATGATCACATAGGCGGTGAGCTTCATACTCTGTATTCATGCGCTGAATCAACCGGTTTAGCACGTCATCCAAATAGGCGTGACGCAACGGCCGGCTTTGGTTCACTCGAATTATTGCGCAACAAAAGCGTTGAATGAATTCACACTCAAACTTGACCTTGGGCGTTCACACGCACAGCCTTTTGTGACTCGGATGAAATCGTTGCGGATGCTCGTCACAGTTTTACAAACAAAATTTCAAGCCCCTCAGTCGTATCCGAGACAAGTGCCGAAGTACTAGCTATGCGTCAACGCCTCGGATAGATCTCCTCTCTAAATCTGTGCAGCCTTTGCTGTCTATTCCACATCCAAGTATCCTCCAGATAGGCTTTCTTCAATCTCAAATTCACGAACATGGACTCGCATTCGCCAATCAAGCTCGCCGTGCTCGATGACTACCATGGCATAGCATCCAAGCACTTTGCTCACATTGATCCATCAAAAGTTAAAATCACAGTCTTTAACGACACGCTACCATCATATTCACACCCTAAAACTTCGGATGAAGACCGTAAAGCCCTTGTTGATCGACTGAAACCATTTGCCGTTCTATCAACGCTACGCGAACGCACCGCTTTTCCGGGCGAGCTATTACGTCAATTACCCAATCTGAAGGTCATATTTGCGACTGGCGGTAAGTTTGAGTCCTGGGACCTGAACACGATGAAAGAGTTGGGGATAAGCGTTTACGTCGCACCCGGCAAAGGGAGAACGGACGGCAAGGGCAGCGTCCAGTCACCGCGCTCGCTGCCCATCAAGCAAGGAGGCGGGCATCCTACTACGCAACACGTCTGGGCACTCATCCTCGGACTTGCACGTAATATTGCTACCGATGACGCAGTAGTAAAAGGAAAAGGCGGGCCTGCAGGCTGGCAGACCGAACTGGCAGTCGGCCTACAAGGCAAAACTCTCGGACTCGTTGGGTTGGGTAGAATCGGCGCTCACGTCGCTAGAGTAGGTGTTCTCGCCTTTGGCATGCGCATCATCTGCTGGAGTACGAACTTGACACAAGACAAAGCCGATGCATTGGCGCAGGAATACGGGTTACCAATAACAGGCGCAGGCATGCTTGCCGAGGATGAAAAGACCTTTCAAGTGGCGAGCAAGGAAGAGCTGTTCCAAACAGCAGACGTAGTGTCACTCCACTACGTACTAAGCGACCGCTCAAGAGGTATCGTAGCCGCGCGCGAACTAGCGTCTATGAAACCTTCTGCTTTCCTGGTCAATACCTCCCGGGCTCCCCTTGTTGACGAAGCTGCACTGCTTGATACATTGCAGAATGGGCGGATTCGCGGTGCCGCCCTCGATGTATTCGATATTGAGCCACTTCCGGCGGATAGCCCCTGGCGCAGTGGGGATTGGGATAGAAAGGGGAAAAGCAGGATTCTATTGACACCGCATATGGGCTATGTCGAGGAAGGAACGTTGACGGTGTGGTACGAAGAGACGGCAGAGAATTTGGAGAGGTTGCTTGAGGGAAGTGAATTGCTGCATCGGATTATTTGAGGACATGGTAAACAGGATACGGATTTGAAGAGTCACACGTAAACTAAGCTCATCGGGTCTTCTTACCTAGGCTGTACAGCTCTGAATAGTTTTCCTACCCCCAATCCTCTTCAAGGGACATCTCACTCCATCACTGTTGCTCCGATGCTTAGCCGTAGCTTTCTCCCAGGTTAAAGGCTAACACGCTTGCTCCAGCATATCCACCATTCTTGGCCTGAGTCCCCACACTCAGAACTCTCCATTTCGCACATGTGGTTTCTGCTTGATTCACTCCTACCACTTCCGCGCTACCCTCATAGCATTTATCTTAGGCCACGTCCTTTCCAAAGGATCCAACGGATTCATGAGGAATAACATCTAGTCTCTTGTGGACGTCGAGTGACATAATTTCCTCGAGCGTTATTGTGAACGTTAAAAAGTGAGACTTGGTGTCAACTTGATGCTAGAGACTTTGACTTTCTTCTCAGCAATCTGGTATATATTAGGGAGAGCCATGTCACCAATCTTCGAGCGGAGTTGGAAACTACCCAGATTTCTAAAGCGCTAGTGAGCTTCGCGGTAGTACCAGGAGCTGTGCTCATGCTCATGCAAGTTATTGGATTTCTGTTGACCTTATGGTAGGTGCTGGCTCACCCGTGTGGGAATGCTGGTTTGCTACGTATATGCGTGTATTGAAAGAATGAACATGAGTACGAATATGTGAAGTTGAATTTAAGCATGAAAATCGGATGACTACTAGAGAGGAAGGACTGGAAACGATTGGGCGTGCTATATCCTCGCGTCGATAGCGTTGGCTTTGTCTTCAAAACTGTGAATCAAGCCACGAACACCTCGGTACATGCGTAAACAAAGCCATGATGCCCACCACATGTCTTAGCACTTTCAATTGCCTTTCACCCTTTTACTCTAGAAATTGCTGCCTAAATGTTGTATGAATAAAAATCTAAGCAAACAGCAGTCATTGGCAGCAGCTGAATATCAAGCCGCGCAACCTCTCATTGTACCGCTAAATCCTGGCGATTGATTGAATAAGATATTGGGATTAGCTCGACGTTTCATGAATCCAACACTGTTGCTGGCGTATCAACTGCGCACTACAGGGCGCATACCCGTCCATGCAACAGAATGCGGCTTTTCAGTGCACCGACAGCGGTACCTTCGGACAACTCTAACATCGCAACATGTCAGCGCATACCTCACTACAATTTCATTCGGACGTGCAGCTCATCGACTGTATTTCACTTCAACTTCGCCCAATCACGCTATTGTTGATAGTGTGATAAAAATTGCAGACGTTCGTCATCGCTCCTTTTGGGGACCTCAAAGATTTCTTGCAACAACTTCCTCCACGCGAACATGCTCGTCCACAACAACCCCAACAATTACGGATGTCGGTGGAATTCAGAACGATAAGGGTACCTATGGCTTTTTGTCACCCATCGAGAAATCGTTACAAACTTTCAACAAAAGAGCTATAATTCAACTCCCAATAACTTGCAAAACGATCGATGAAACATCACCCAGGGATAACATGAATAAACGTGAGTATTTAGAGCAAGTTCACAAATATGGAAGAAATAGGAGCCATATTCCTGGATCACGAAAGTACTTGGACCATTGCGGGAGACACTACACCAGGCAAGGAGACAAGAAGAATCATGAAAACAATTGCGTCAATTGCAGAACAATACAGAAACAGGAGATAGATAGATGCGAAAGCCATCGCGGATTCCTAGATTGGGTAAAAGATCTTGTGGCAAGTAAGCTGAAAACAAATACCGCAAGCGTCGCACTGGATGCGAACGATGATAGCCTGAATCATACCCAGAGAAGGAAAGCCCAGGAGATCGATCGTAACACTACCCAGCTATTAGATGTCGAGTTATCCCGGGTTGCCACATCAAAGCTAACGCTATGTGACGAGCAGGGCTACGTCTACATCCTTCGCGACTCGGAAAAGGGTCTTTTGAAAATTGGATTCGCCAAAGATCCAAAAGTACGGATTAGGCAACACGAAAAGTGTGGTCGAGACTTGAAGACTGTCCATGTGTCACATTGCATCAAGTGGAAGAAGCGGGCCGAGCGGCTGATTAAGTTGGATCTGAAGCACTTGTGTAGACCTTGGTTTTGTTCATCATGTCAACGATGGCATGTGGAATATTTCGAAGTCACAGAGGAGAGAGCAAAAGCGATAGTAGAAAGATGGGCGGACTGGATCAATTACAGTCACCCCTACAATTCGGATGGGAATATCACTCCATTATGGAATCATTTGATCCTGTTCGGTAGAACACCCAAGCAAGCGATGCGAACTTATGATCACGAAGCCCGTTGGACGCACTGGAGTTGGGTATTATCTTCACCCTCAGAAGACGATTTGAGGAGTTTTCAAGATAACACTGAACAACACGGATTTGACCATGATATTGGCCTAATGCTTGCTGGGAAAAAGAGCGATCGAACAATGGAATGCCACAACTTACAAACAAAAGTCCCGATAGGAAGGATTTGGAGGACTTGGGCGACTCGAACAGCTTAAGAATCCTTGGTCAAGCTACAAAACTACTAACATAGAGACTGCATCTCGACTTGGATTATATGATCATACACGTGATATTTCATGGTCAATATTCTCCACAAAATGTAACTGTTAGTTGTAAAGTTTGAGTAGTGAGTATCCTTCTATAGTTCAAAGTTCGATCTTTGTTGTCACTCCATTTTTCGCATACAATTTCGAGTCTTCACAGCTTCTTTTCGGATGAAGTGATTGCACGATCTTAGTTGAACCATACAATATCAAAGTAATTTAAGCAAATCGACCGTGTGAAGTCGAGAGGGAAATTTGGTTTCCATCTTCGTTGGAAAAATATCCTTATTTCCCGTTCTCTACAGTAGTGAATGAACTGGTCCCCATTGTTTGTTCAGAACGCACTGTTAAATGATATCACTGACAAGCCCTGAAACAGATTTTCGCTTTGAGCAAACAATACAGCTGCTCCAGGCGACAGACAGGCAGCCCTTACAAATTGGACATCTCAGGTATGCTGAGCTCATCTGTGCAAACTTGGGAGCCTTATGTGATTTAAAAGTACCATCTAGCGTCCTGTTTCTCTTCTTAGACTTTGTAACATACTACCTAGCCATATTCTCCTAAACTTTGCCCAATGCATTGGCGCGATAGGATTGAGGCCTAGTTATGAGTCGAACACATCCCGCTCATGAGATGTTGGAGGCGTTGTCATTGTGTTGACCATTCCCTGCAGAGCAGCCACACATGCAACTTTCTGTCATGTGCTCAGAACCAAACCAAAATTCTCACTATGCATGAATCCTCCCGATCACAGCAGATGCCTGACCTCGTGGCTTTGGTTCCAATTCAACTACAGCAAGTAAGGATGAGAACTCGTAGAATGGACCACATAATCTGACATGCAGAACGACACATATTGGCCCTTATTCTTAGTGCATGCGGTAAAGGAAACTCGCAAAATCAAGTCGTGAAATTAAACATGACATATGATTACGTAGGAGTGTATTGAGGAATAAGCGACTTTGATTTGTTAGGCACCCGGCTCCAACTGAGCATAGAAAAAAGAACGTTGCACAACCCCTCCATTCTCCTCTTAAATGCTCAATACTCTCGCATGAGCAAATATGGGTTCCTTTTTGTATTGCGACAAAGCACTCTTCTGAGCTTCAAATGATGAAATCTTGGCCCCCACATCCACGTTTCGATGAGCTGTGGATACGCATCGATTGACTAATGAAAACCTCTTGTTCTGGCCCCCAATAGCGAGAACGGCAAATGGTCCAAAAGATCGAGCGCGTGACTCAACCCGCCAATGGTAAGATAAGATTCCGGCCCCAATTACCAAAATAGAGTACCTCAAGCTCTAGACCTGCATTAGCATTCGATCGTTCGAGGAACCTTAGTCGCACCCAACGCCATGCATCACAAGGCTGAATCGTTTCTCTCAGAACCTTCATTCGAGTTCAGCTCAAGCATCCGTCAAAGGGTAATTATAAAAGTTCATGTAATACCCCACAATCTAAAGCAATCCCGCGCACGTAACTCCTGCCACCTCCATCAAGTCTCCATCTTTCTCATCACGTACCTGGTTGTGGTATACACTGAAGCAGCATGGAGACTCAGACGGCAAAACAAAGCACATTTACCGACCTTGGTCGGTTATGGACACAGGCCATAAGCGACTATAATGCACGAACCGGTGAAGACCTCTCGTCCATGGGCGCACAAAGTTTAGATGGAGCGATGAAAAGTCTTGATGACGGCATGGAGAGATTCAAAGGGTTTCGCCACGATGGAACCAAAACATCCAAGTTCCGTTCAGCTATTGGCAATTCACTTGGCGACATGCAGAAATGTATTGATGGCATCGCTGCAGTTGGTGATGCGGCAGGTGCGTTTCCACCCGCAATGCCAGTAGGACTTGTGTTTACAGCAGCAAGCCGCTTGATATCAGTAAGTATCATTTTATTATGGTGCAGTCTTAGACTAATAAAAGCAGGCTTTTGCTGGTGTGAAAGCTGACTATGATCGGGTGGAATCGTTCTTTGAGTATTCAGGTCGGTTCTTTGAGCGGCTTTCCATACTTGAGGAACGAGCAGAATCTGGACCACTTGCTATCGCTATTGTCCGAGTATTCTCTATGCAATTATCTGTATGCGGCAGGGTGCGATACCTGATCAAAAAGAAGCGTTTCTGTAAGGACTACAACTCTTCCAGTGGACGGAATTAATGACTCGTAGCACAATGGCTCAATGCGCTCTGGAATATGGAAGACCAAGAGCTGCTGGCTGCATTCGCTGCTATGCAAGCGTCAATCGATGAGCTTAATCAAACTGTCGGGTATGAGACTTACAGCTCTATCAGGACCGTTCAGGATGAGGTGAAAACAGGAAATGACAAACTCGATGCGGTACAAGAAGATACATCAGCGAACGCTGCCAAGCTTGATGAGCTTGATGAAAAGCTGCGTTCTTTTCGTTCAAGCTTGGGACAAGATGTTCAGCAGCTCTACATGAGCAGTTTGAAGCTAGAAGTCGTAGTCAGTGAAGGATTTGTTGCAGTCCAAACGAAGCAGAATGAAAGTCATGCTCTGCTTCTCCAGCTTCAAAAATCAGTCGAGAAACTGGGAAAGACGCCAGAACATGACGAGAAAAAAAAGCAAAGTGGAAAGTCAAAGGGTGACAGCGGTGATCGCAAGTTTCAGGCTCTGCGAGAGATCAAAAAGTTTCTTACAGAAAATTACACGATTTTCCCATCATGGACCGACGCCCACCGGGAGAACTTGGCGCAAGATGAAGACATGCGGGATTCTCAAGTCAAACACACAGCAAAATGGCTGAATGAGCACCCAAATTTCAAGACCTGGGCAGAAGGAGGAAATCCGTTGCTTTGGCTAAGAGGCAATGAGGGTATTGGCAAATCTTTTCTGGCATTTTCGGCTGTTCAAGGACTACGCGTACTCAAAAATGAGCGGAATTGCTTTGCCTATTTCTACTTCAAGGAGGAACACCCATACCTGCAATCAGTACAGAATGCTTTTGCATCAGCCGCACTTCAGATTGCCGAATCCAACAACAAGTATGCAGAACAAGTAGCGGCAAATATCAGGGATAATGCTGGACGATCGGAAGACATATCTACTTGGGAACGGTTTTTCATTTCGATGTTTCCAGGCAAGGAAAAGTCTGATAATCGACTTTTCCTTGTTCTGGACGGCCTAGACGAGGCTCATATCCAGCAGGGTGGTATCATGACGCAGTTTCTATCCGACTTGAGGCTCGAGAATGCCAACATTTCAGTATTGCTGACGAGCAGGCCGGAAGAGAAGCCAATCATACAACTCTTCGACTCCCTCGTCATTGAGGTCACCAAGCAAGAGATAAAGCCTGACATCAAGGCGCTAGCCAAGAGTCGCCTTCATTCACTACCACGAGTGCGAAAATTTAGCCACGCTGTGAAAAGAGCTATCACCCGCAAGGTCGTAAAACAAGCGGACAGTATGCTCTATGCTGAGCATGTGCTGCGAAGGTTCTCCTACATTGGCCGAGAACGAGCTGTCTTGGAAGAATTGGAAAAGCTGCCTGCCTCTCTGCATGATCTTTATAAACTTCTTCTGGATGAGTGCCGCCACAACCGGTCTGAAGCTCAATATTTAGCACTGAAGAAGCTTTTTGCATGGCTGGCTTTTTCAAAACGATCACTCAGCCTGGCAGAAGCCTCATATCTGGTGCAGTTGACATTATCAGACAACTCCTTCGATATTGAGGAAGAAATCATTGGGCGCTCATCCCGTATCCTTGAGCTTACACAGGCCCGGCAGACAGAAGAGGATAATAAAGAAGATGACAAAGAAGATGACGAAATGGACGAAACGAAGGACGATTTTGTTTTTGAACTTGGGTATCGAGAATCGCCTTTGTCATTCCAAGATCGTTCTCTGCGACAGTACTTTAAGAGCGTGAGTGTTGAGGCCGATGGCACTGAAGAATTCCGGACACCTGCTTCTGCTGCACACCTCACGATCCTACAGATGTGTGCAGACATTATGATTAAAGCAGCACAGGACCCAGAAGACCAGGCAAGCTCAGGATTATCGCTGTATGCAATCCAATATTGGTACGAGCATCTGAAAGAGCTGGACGTAGAGAAGTCGACAAATGCAACGATTTGCCAGGTGGTAGTTTTGTTGTACAGCATAACGCAAAACACGAACAATGTTGCAAAGTTGTTTGAACAAAGAGCAAGGCACGCAGATCTTTACCCTGAGCGAGCAGACGACACACCGTCAGCATGGTTCGATACACTCTTGATTTGGGCAGCAAAGGCATCATCATTCTCAGATGAATCTTTGGACAGTGAGGTCAAAGCGTGGGCGCTTGCTGTTAACAAGGATAATGTCTTACTTTTGTTGGCAAAAGGACATGTCCAAAATTGGTTGGATGCTAATAGTCAATGGTGGATACCTGAGACCTTTCGATTTGTCAAAGCTGCTCTTCGTTTGGTATGTGCTTTTTTCTCATCGCCACAACAGTTCTAATTGAATATAGGCAAATCGGTTACAAACAACTGAAGACGAGCCACTAAAGCTCATCCAAGAGGTCACTTCGCAGTATGATGTTCCCGCTGAGGATTACAAGACTTTGAGAGCGATCGGCGCCACATTGTGTGATTATGGATATGATTATTCGGATGAAGAACGCCAGAAGGCGATGTTGACTGAAGGAGCTTCGTACCTCAAGCAGGCCATCGAGCGTATGGAATGCGACACTCAGGAAAGAATCGAAACACTTCGCCTTCTTGCACCAAAATATCTGTGGATCGATCAGCATTCGGAGGCGATCAAGTACTACGACCAAGCATACGACATGTTGCCAGAACCAGATTCAAAGGGACTGACCAAAGATCAACAAGCCGAGTTCATGGACATCCGATTAGACATATTGACAGCCAAAGCAAGCGCCTTTGAAGAAATGAAACAGACTGAAGACGCCCTCCGCATCTACAACGAAGCCAGAAAATTTTCAGGGGAAAAGCCTCTACCTGGCGCGAGGCTTGACGATATCACCCTCTTGTTCAAGGAGGAAAATGATCCCGATGGTTCGAGACTCATCAAAGAACTGAATACCTGGATAGAAAAGGAGCGAAACAATTGGTTTTCATATTGTTTCGAGGGTTGGGTAGATAATACCGCGATTACTCGTATGCAAAGAGCAGCCAAATTGACGGGTGAGACCGATCTGCTCCTTGGCTGGCTCTATACTCTGGCAAATACTCTACCTAAGGAGAGCTATTATCTTTTTAATGTCCGAGGCGCAATCGCAAACCTGTACTACCCGGTGATGGGTGACACTGAAAAAGGCAAAGCTTTGCGACAGGAAATCTTAGCCATGAACCCAAAACCTGAATCTTGGTTCGAGGAAACCATGAACGAGAAGAAGACTGAGCATCGACTGAAGCTTGCTGAAATCCTGTTCCATGAGTTCCAGAATTGCTCAGATCCAATGAAGAAAGAAGCGCTGATTGAAACTTTGAGGACTCTGCCGAGCGCCCATCTAGATGATGACCTTCAAGAGTCTCATGTGGGTATGCTGCTTGCAAACATGCTCCGGATCATGGGTCCTGCAAAGGAATATCAGAAACACATGAACGACCTATTCTCTGCCTGTATAAATGGCCTCGAAGACAGTGTATCGTGGAACGACTCGTCCAGTCTGAGACTCCTATCCAAGGTCTTGGGTTCTTTGGACGGTCTTGAAAGAGACGCAAGAATCGCTTGCACCGCGCAATTTTCGATACTGGACCGGAGCATACACTACCAAAATAGTGACACTGGTGATTCAGAGACTGATTCTAACGGTGATAGTACAGAAGAAGACGCAGAAAATAAGTCTGGAGAGAAAACTGTATCCGTTGCGGAAACCGCCCCCACAACTGAAACTGCGGCACTCGACAATGACCCAGTATCCGACGTGGAAACTACAAAGAATGAAGAAGCTTGTTTGGCAGATGGCCGACTTGAGGCTGTGGGGGTCTGTGCTACCGATTCAGCAGTTGCCAAAAGGAGAGACTCCGCAGAAGTTGCCGAAGCTCCCGAACAGACAGTAGAGGCACAAGAATCTACCTTGTCAGAACGGGACTCTGCTGCGGCAGATTTGAACAAGCTTGACGAGGATCTTACTGGAAGCGGAATTTTCTGCGATGGAGGTTGCGGAACAGACATGAACAGCTGGATCAAGCCGATCTACTATTGCTTAGTGTGCGTCAACTGTGATCTGTGCGAAGACTGTCATGCCAAGCGACTAGCACAGACACGTGGAGAAATCGCGGAACCATGGCATAGCTACTGCGGCAGAGATCACCGGTATATCAAAGCACCTATGAAGGGTTGGAAGGGTGTGAAGGACGGTAATATTAGAATTGATGGCGAGGAGGAACTGACGGTGAAGGACTGGCTTAAGGGGTTGAAGGAGAAGCGATGGCAGAAGGCATGGGAAACCTTCTGGACACGACAAGGTGGTCTAAAGAACATTGGAGCTGATGATTAGAAGGTAGAATAATCGTACGTCGAGAGATTCAACAAGAGATAGAAGCTACAATCTATTGTGGTAGATATAGTACTATCTTCAAAGTTTATTTACCTAAGCTTCGGTAAACTAAAGTTAACGTATTTTACAAGCGAGTGGCACGTCTTATACGTATAGCCTTGCGGCTGAGACAGGACATTAAATTAGAATTGTCCGTATAATTAAGGTGACAGCGATCGGATAGCTTGGAAGCTCTACCCCGCACACAGCAGTGGGCAACCCCCACAATAGGACCAAAGCAGAGAGCATAAGAAGAGAACCTTGTACGCACGTAGATAGGCAACAAGAATAAGAACAAGAACTTTTACACACACCTGTCTTTTTGGCAACCCTTCTGCATTCGTGCAAACCCTCTTTAGCCCCGCGCGCACATGCTTCGTACCTTGCTGTTTGCACCCAGTTCATGCTTATGCTAGCTAGCTACAGAGCCCATTCAACAAGAATAATTATAATACAAGCGAGCGGCACACCCCACCAACCTTGTACACCTCTCTACGTATATAGCTCTAACACAAGTTAATAAAATTTATATATATTGAGGTAGTGGATTAAATAGTATTTGAAGTATCTTTTTTTTGCATGTACGCGAGTTATCGCCAGTCTCTCTACAGCTGCTACACTGCACTAGAGCCTGGCGGCTAACACCTGATCGCTCCCCTCCTTGACGCTCTTCATAAACAATCAGCTTATCAGCCTCGCGCTGAGCGATTATATCCTCTCCAGCTCCCTTTGTTAGCACTCCTTACTTCTATATCCGCTTTTTCTTACGCTGCCTACGCTTTGTTGCTGCTTCATTAGCCTTCTCAAAGCTGGCTATCCAATTACGCATTAGCTCAGCTGAGAGTATCATAACTTCAGCCCCTTTCTCAAGCTGGTTAATCACCGCGATAATTGAAGCTGGTGATGAGCTTTTATGCCGCTAAACGCGATTACGTATTAAAGTTGGTTGAGTTTCAAGCTCACGTACGTTGCTTGAAGTACGAGCCCGCCAGAGAGCCTCTACGAGAGCAGCTGGAGGAGAAGTAGGCGTAAGCAGCTTTATGTCAAATTGTGATAGAACAGCGTCTGGTTGGAGAGGAACAAGGCATGCGCCTCGAAAAAGCTGAGCAGATATTGGCTGCCGTGAAGGATCGATCAAACGCTGTCGTGAACACTGGTAGAGACTCGAGCTTGGTAACGTGGTTGATGTGGTTGCGTATTAGGCTCTCCACCTCACGGCTGTACGCGCGCTTCAATGGCGAGAAGCAGCCAACGTCAAGAGGCTGGAGTAGGTGAGAGGAGTGAGGCAGCATGCAGAGAGTATAGATATTATTCTCCTTGCAGAACTCTTGGAACTCAAGAGAGTGGTGGCTCTCATGGCCGTCAAGGATAAGTAGACGATGTGTACCAGTAACGCGAGTCTTCGTATGAGCGTCGAAGTGCTTTATCCATGCAACGCCTAGCTCATTATTCGTCCAGCCGTTGTCGCTAATTGAGATCGCCCAGTCGCGTGGGATCTCTGCTTCCTCGTACCAGGCAGATAGATGATACTGGCCAGCGAAGATAAGGAATGGTGGAACTGCCCAGCCAGCTGCGTTGATCGCTGTGATCAGTGTTACCCACTCACGATTGCCTGGCTCAACTGCCTTTGGTCGGCCTCTTCTCTCTGACGCTGTTACGATAAGCTGAGGCGTGATCTTGTCCATCATAAAGCCAGCTTCGTCAAAGTTATATATAAAAAGGTACAGCTCTCAGTATTGTCGGAGGCACTGTCGGTGTGGCGAATGCTTTCCTATTGTAATCTTAGCGCGGATATTAGATAGGTGGCACCTCAGTGAGAGCTCCACAACCAATCTTACAATACACTTTTTACATTGTAGACGTCCTCATCACAGATACCGTACTTGGCCTTTGTCTGCTCCACAAGCTCAAACCAGCTCTTAATTAGGACTAGATCTTCACATAGAGCTCTTTGCCTATCGTAAGCTCGATTAAAACGCGTTGTAAGCCTATCTATACGATTGACAAAGTTGCGCGGCCAGTGGACGCCGACCTGGCCAGCGCCGCGCGCAGCCAACAGTCTATCAGCCATATCGCGCACAGCTGCGTAGGTAGGCGGAAATACACGTAGATCTAGATCAAGTATATGATTAACTATCACCTCCTCTTCTAGCTTGGTAAGCTTCTTTGAGTTAGGCTGGCAATCGCGTCGGGCAGGTATACCAGCGCGTCGACGGCGGAGCGTTGTTTCGGCTACGTTGTAGACTGCTGCAGCAGAACGATTACTTTGAATTTGCTTATTTGTAATAGAAGATACAGCAAGCTGAATATCTGCTTCATTTGAAACTAATAGAGGAGCGCTACGTTGAGCCATGATGCGTTAAGGTTGAAGAGGTGAGCAAAGTTGGTGGGGTGCGCCGCTCGCTTGCCTGCGCCGCTCGCTTGCCACATACGATAGTAGAAATTAATCTAGCATGTTTTAAGAGGAGTGATGAATGGGCTCTGTAGCTAGCTAGCATAAGCGTGGACTGGGTGCAAGCAGCAAGGTACGAAGCATGTGCGTGCGGTACTAAAGAGGGTTTACACGAAGACGATATTGATGAGGAAGAAGGAGAAGAAGCTGTCCTCCATCTGACTAATACTGCATACCTTCATCGTACGACAGGAGAAGACATCTATGGCAGTGAGCCAGAAAGATATGCTGAACAGTTCATCCTTGAGGAATGATACTGTACAATATACTAAGGAGAACTATAGGATACCGGCGCAGCAAGGATATCAACATTGGACAAATTCCAGCTTGAAGCCTACATACGAAAGAACCTAAGTACAAAGATTGACTGGACACGCGGCAAAGCCAATATCAGCTTCGGAGGCCAAGGATCACAAGGATCAATTGATACCGTACGAATCAACAATCCAGTTAGTTCCATACAAACTACATCCTTGATACACCTACTCCATTCCTACTCAGTCTTGCAGACGCAGACAGGCTAGGCGCGTACTTTAACAACGTATTGAATGTGATTGTACGAAAGGACAACACAACAATACCAGTTGTACGCAAGTGGGGACATCCATTCTTTAATATGAGTAAGACAGAATCCATATCATTCTTCACTGAGAATTAGTTACGCCGACTCCACAGAAGTTTTGCCACTTGTGCGAATCGCACGATCAAGCCCCACGCAGATTCAAGTTCACGATCAAAGATGACTCAGAATTCAACTATGAGATCGTTGTTGACGTCGTACGAATAGGCGATAAGTATGTACTACATGTTATTGAATCAGACAATTCCTCTCAGGCTGCCACCTTCTTGAGATCTCTATCTGCAAGAGATACCTGTGAAGGACTGTGAAAATGTTGGATCAACACCTACCTCAGACCACCTGACTACCTTGTGCATAACCCCGGTACAAACTTCGCATCTGAAGACTTCAGAAACCGTGCGAAGATTGTAGGAGTTACATGTAAACAGATGCCAGTGGAAGCACACTGGGCAGTAGGCAAGATTGAGCGAGCGCACGCACCATTGCGCCGCACACATGAAATTCTAAGGGCTGAACTAGGGGATCGCACAGACAACGAATCAATTCTCCAGATGGCCGTCAAAGCATTGAATGATACCGCTGGACCAAATGGCCTAGTACCAACACTTCTAATCTTTGGTGCTTACCCAAGGATCAACATGGATTCACCCCCATCGCCTGATATTATCGCACGAGCAAATGCTCTACGAAAAGCTATGCGAATGCTTCAGGCTGAAAGAGCTACGGTGGATATCAATCGCGCGATCAATACTCGAAATGGCCCAGTATTGCACGAAGTCCTAAACCTTCCACTTGGTTCAGAAGTGATGACATGGAGGGAAAAGAAAGGTCGGATTGGCCCGTACAAAATCAAGTCAATTGAGGGCAGAGACATCATCGTTGAAATGGAGAATGGTCCTGTCAAACTTCGATGCACGCAAGTCAAACCATACTACCGTGCAGAGAATGATCAAACAGAGCAAAGCTCTGAGAATGAACCTATGGAACCAGATGAGCCGATACCCGTACGAAGGGAGGCACCACAGCGCAGGCAAAGAGGGAGACCGAAAAAGAATTTTGAATACACACATACCTGTCTTTTGGCAACCCTCCTGCATTCGTGCAAACTCTCTTTAGCCCGGCGTGCACATGCTTCGTACCTTGCTGTTTGCACCTGGTCCACGCTTATGCTAACTAGCTACAGAGCCCATTGAACAAGGAGAGTATTTTGGGGCAATGAGTTACGCGCATAGTAGGATATAGTACCCTCAAGGGTGTTAGCAATAAAAATGAGTCTCTAGCCTATGGTAACAGTGGGAACATGCAAAAAATTATACCATGTATGCGAAAAACGAGGGTTCATGACTTAGCTTCATACGTAGATGTGGTGGGACGGAAGCATTCCTACTAGTTGTTTGCATCCTGATTTGCACCCGGCACACGATTCATCTTAGCTGTGAAAACAGCCAACTCGAACCGTGCTTTGAGACATGGCAACGACAGCGCACCAGCCCCATAGCAACATCAGTCAATATGCCTATTAATTCGACTTCCATCTATCTTATCCCACCTCGATCCCTAGTTTTCTTCTGACAAGACTAGACATCTTTGGGACACATCATCTAGGTCCGTCAATCCCACCATCATCATGTATGTGCTTTGGATCCCAGATAGACTGCTCATGTAATCACAATGCAAGGCCCATTGCCACTCTGTCAAATGCTAGCATGACTGTGTTCGGAACGCAAACCGTAGTCCTCTTTGTACACATTGTTTTCCCAGCCTCGGCAATCGATCACCTTGCATGGACACGACCTGCGTAGATTATCCTAGTTGGCTTGTCATGCTGCTCTCTGGCGAATATTGCTTAAAACCTGTAGGCTTTGCGCCTGCTGTGCGACAATCTAATATCGGAGTTCAAGTCTTGGGCTGCAATGCTCCAAGACGGTCGCAATGCTCTGATTCAATACCATTACGATACCATGTTCGAGCACCGTGACCATATGTAACTTGATTAGCGGCTAGATATGGCATGACAGCGAGACACATTCGCGACTGGGCAGGGTTACAACCCCAAGAGGGCATGAGCGCACAATAAGCCATACAAACATATACCAAGTTGAAGCTTCATCATAGCACTGCGATACTTCAAGAGGGAGTGAGGGAGAGAAAGAGGATATTGTTCGTCGTATTGACGGCCGCATCGTGTCAAGTGTAGAGTGTAGTTAAGCTGAATCTACTGATGCCATAAAATGACAGTGAAATTATTGTATCATCATTGTGGTGAAGAACTATCAAACACTATCACAAGCTATCCAAGACAAAGATCAAGTTAAGGAATACGAGGTTGTAGGATTGAGTATCGTGTCCATGACGAATCCGCTTCGCTTTCAAGATTTTAGGTTATGAGAACTCAAAGAGACTTTTCACCAATGTATCGGGCTGATGATTATTCATGCCTTATCATAAGTGGATAATTCGTGCTCACATTGCCATCATTCATCGCGCTCTCCCGTACCACTTTGTTCATCTCTTCCCCTGGCCCAGTTCAGCATAGTTCACAAACATCTCAATAGACTAACTATGGCACCTTGGCCTGGCCATTGTTGCGCTGTGTTGGCTAGAGTTACGCTAAATCAGTCAATTACTTGTTCAAGCATCTCGATATGGTCTTGGGTGGTATTATCCTGGGTGCGCAGGTCGAAAATTTGATGGTTGTGGATTTCCCAACCGGCTTCCAAGACGGCTTCGGCAATGACATCGTTTGCAGCGATCAGATCAAGTGAAGCGTCTAGCTCATCTTTGACATTGCGCAGCTCTTCGGTCATGGCTATGTGCTCCCCAAACTCTTAGCAAAAAGCAGGATCATGTTGTGATGCAATAGTAGCGAGGTGCTGAATTGTAGCAGCGTGATCGTTTTGCTTTATGGACAAAGCAGTCTCGAGACCATCGCGGGTCATGATGGCTAGTTCGAGAGAGTGCTGTGCCTGAGTCAAGCCTTGGTCATGTATGCAATCGGCTTGCTTGTTGTTGTTTGAGAGGGCGGCATCGAGTTGAACGGTGAGTTGATGGGTACACTGCTAGGCCTCAATAAACTTCCCTTGTAACATTGATTGAGTGGTGTGGGAGTCTTGCGTGGCTCTGATGAGAGTTTTAGCCACCTGTAGGTTCATGGTAGCAACTTTGAGGGCAAGCACAGCTTCGTCACCAGATTGATGGCATTTGCTGCAGTCAGCACCAGCTTTCTCGTAACGCAAAGCGAAAGAGGTCAGAGTAGATTTGAACCACTCTTGGCAGCGGCATTGCTGTTGGCTCTTGAACACTTGGGTCAAGCCGACATCCACCTTGCGCCCTAGCGTTCTTCTATGATTCAGCTGCTCCAGTTGCTGAGAAATGGCTTTGACTCCAATGATGCGCATTTCGTTCGTTAACGCCTCTATGCTGCTGTCTATAGTATTCAGCTTGCGGGTCGGGTCGTTGCTCGTCCCTGCCAAGGCAGCAATATTGCCTGCCATCAGGTCAAACCGATCGTTCAGTGATTCACACGCTTGGCTGATAGCTTTAATCACAGTGGAATGGTTCGATGTTGCCAATGTTTGCGTCCGATCGTGGTGTTGGCGTACAGAATCATGCGTGACATCGTGGTTCTGGGCGACGGAGACCATGAGCTTCTGGTACTTATAGGCAGCGCGGGTAAACAAGCTATCACTTGTTTGCACTACAAGCCCTAATGCTTTGATATGGCGCTGCGTGTTGGCGTTTCCCAGGCCTTGAACGCGACGCATGATATAGTCAACGTCTTGCTCCAGACGCACATGTTGGACATCGGCCTTGGCAGCCAGTGCAGCGTAGATTCGATGCATCTTCGCCTGGAGGGACCGGATGAGCTTCGGCGCAAAATCCCAAAATGAGCGAGAAAAGCATCATCTAGGACACCAACTAGAACGTTGCCGAAGACTTGGAGTTCTGCGCGTAGGTCGGACAGAGGAACTTGCTCGCCAGCCCGTTAATAACGTTAGCAGCTAGAAACACGACGAGACGATTGCTGGGCGGTTCCAGCGGCGATTGGAGGAGTCGTTAGGCGAGGAATTTGCCGCCCGGTACATATAGGCGGAATGATGTGTGTCTGACCGTTGTTCTCTGACCTGTCTTTGTGATTGGGACCAGCGTCTCAAGTGAACAAAGAGAGAAGATACTGCGATAAACCTAGACCTGGACTATCTGCTCCGGCCTGGTGACACGGATTTGACGAGTTATGCACATCTTGTGCTAAAGTCGCGGCTTGACAGTCGGTGTTGACGAATGAAATGAGAGCCGTGGCGGTCGGGGGTGGAGTGAATGGTACCGGTGGTGCTTCTTGCATGTCTACGCTGTGTGCGTCGGTCCTGTTCTTATCCAGCTGCCGCTTGAGACAGGTACAGGCTTTGCGTCTGATGGAACCGACATCTGATTTCTCTATAATATCCAGGATGGCCGACTTGTCGACTTCTGCGTGCCTTGCGTGACGCCCGGACCCAGTAAGGGACCACCGGGGGCATGGGAATAACGGGGCCGACGTCGTGTCGCAGTGCATCTTGGTAGTGCGGGTGACAGAAAAACATTAGGAGAAAAGGGGAGAGGAAAACAACATCGATTGCATTATGAAGGAAAACTCTCATGAAAGACGGCGTCGAAACAAGAAAGGCCGTTATGCTGGACATGGATCGCGCAGGTCGCACAACAGCGGTGGCGCCCTGCGACAGGCCCACGCCAAAGCCAGATAGCAGTCGCCCAATTCGTGCTTCTCTGCAGCATCTGGTTTGGTTGTCATGAGAACAATATGCAGATCTTGGTCATTGCTGTGGATGTAGCTACGCCTGAGACGGATTGCATTTACTACGGACAGTAGTGTGTCTTGCATCTCAGCGAGAGAGCCACGCCCGAGAACAGCATGGAGAGGAAACAAGCGAGTGATTGATTCTTCGGCAGGAAGCGCATGGAGATTTACTGATTGCAACTGTAGCCGTCCTCGCCCGTCGTGTTTGGAAATGTGCGAGTGGACCTGTCTCTGTGTGCTACACAGCCAACACTCCAACCCATGGCCGCCGTTCAGCTACCGCTACCGACCTTTGTCCTTGGGACCGAAGGGCTGATGGACAATTGAATCTGCCACATTAGACTTTGAGGTGGTGAGCATGTCTCGGGTATTAAGGGCTGTAGGAGCTGTAGGAGCTGTAAGAGCTGTCTTACGCGTTGGACTTGCTGCATGGGTATGTAGTACGGATGCATGTAAGTATTCAGTCACACCAGTCCATATCGGGCGTAGCTTCGCGACGATTACGCTAGTCCATATTGGATATGGCACAGTGCCAAGCATTCAGGCACCGAGAACCGCGTCGCATCCAGCGCCAACCCCCAACTTCCAACCTCCTCCATCTCCATCTCCACCGACCTCAGCCAGCATTCTCTCCCTATCTTTCAAACTCCGCCTGCTTCGTGAAAGCAAGCTGTCCGCCATTAGGCGCTAACCCTACCTTTTCGCCTGCCTGGCGTCTTGTCTCCGTGCGCTATCCTTACTACAAGGCCTCTGATGCAGCGCATCAGCTTCACAATCTCTGTGTTTTTGATCCACGCATCCGAGGGGCGTTACCAAAGCAAGGCACAAGCTGTGTGAACAAGGCTGGTCTTTAGCCGTCTACGATCTGGCGCTTGCTGCTGCGACAGAGTCAGGGCTGCTCTTTGCCATCAACGCGAAAGCCCGGGCGGGTGGGTTTCCTTTGCTGCATCTCGCATGCTTTGTTGCAAAGGGGTATATTGTAAGTAAGCCCATCCTGCAGAAAAGCTCAACGCACAATGGTACTGCACAATCTCCTCAGCAAGGAAGGCGTCTCCGCCCTAGCGTATACACCTGATGATGCATCTGTACCATGGTTTTGTTTGCTAAGGATTGTGAAATCGCACACTGACACGCAGCTTGGCTTGTATCTCGAATATCCTCTGCCGCGCCCTGATGTTGACGACAAGCAACGAATTTTTTTGCGCTATGAAGGTGATAATTTGGTGCCTGGCACGATATCGCTCACGCAACTTGATATTTCTCTCCCGGCTACATTGCTCACTGATCTAGGGCGGAACGGAAGTCATCGGACCCGAACACTATCACTAACTTTAAAACAACCTTGTTCAGTATCGCACCGCAAAGACGCTCCCAGCGTTTGCCCTGATTTTCCAAAACTCTTAAAACTGGCACGGGCGAGACAAGTACGGATTGTTTTCGACACCAACTGGCTTGGCACCAATTATTCGAGGTTTCAGTGCATTTTCAACGGTTCCAAGGAATTCTCTAGGCCGCCGATTCTCCCGCACTTCACCAATTTGTATCGACAAGTCGAGTGGTCAATCCTCAGTTTGCTTCAGGACATACCCTTCAGTGAGGATGCGAGAGCTGGACAATATGTTACGCAAGACGTGGCAACCCAAGACCCACCTCCATATCAGCAAGAGCCAGGCTTGGGTAAGCGCTCAAGAGACAGTAAGGGTAGGGTTGTAATTGAATAATGCACTACCTCTTGCTAACGCGCATTGTTTAGATGGCCTCAGCCCGGCACCCGATACTCCTGCAACGAAGCGCTCCCGACAACCTCCAGATTCGCCTTTGTTAGATCGTCCCACTCCCGCATCACAGGTTAGCTCCATGTCTACGATCCCAGTCGATCTTTTCCAAGAGACTGTCGCTTCCGAGGTGAAGAAAGCTCTCCCAGCCGTGTTGGCCGAACTTTTTGATGGTATGCGTACAGGTCACTCACCGTCACCACGCTCGTCACCAACACCACCCTACACTCGAATCTCAACCGCACCCACACGCTACGACCGGACACATAACCGCCGTTTGACGCCTATGGCAGAGATCAAGAGAACAATCACTAGTGCTCTTGCCCAAACCTTCGCTCAAGATATCGACCGAGCCTTTGAGCAAGCCTCTGAGCAAGCCTCTGAGTTATATAATTTCGCCAGTATTGAGGTAGAGGAAGTTGTTGCTAATGCGAGGTCTGATTTGGCCATGGTCAGCGAGGACCAGAAGTTCAGTTTTAATGAGTACTGCAGCCAGCAGGTGGATGAGTTCGAACAGCTTGTAGCAGAACGAAAAGAAGAAGTTGAAGCAGAGATTCGTGACGCATTCCTCACAGCTTCGGAGAATTTGGATACAGTCAAACAGGCCGCGCGTGCAAACAATAGACAGAACGCGCTTAATAAAGGGCGCAGAGCGATATCTCTGCCCCTTCTGAAAGAGGACGAGCATAGAATTACAAATTTGTGAGTTTGCGTGTGAGCTGATCAACACGAGTAACTACCATATTATTGGCGATAACCAAACCATGCTTTTATATATGCATGTGAAATGCTATCGTGTAGCTATGACTTGCCAATCCTTTACTTGGGCCCAACGACTGCTGTAGCAGAATTTCAATAAAATCGACCATGCTCCGCACGGGCTTACCATCTCAATGATAGAACGTAGCTTTTAGTACATACATCTACCACAACAGCGCATAATTAAACAAACTCAACTGCACATAACGTGGTTCGCAATCGATCGGCCACCTTACTACTAGCGCGTCAACGTCAACACTACGGCGCGTCATGCCTCAACCACGTAGCTCTCAATCAACTTATAACGAATCAAATAACGTGTTTCATCACCGAGCGGCCCATCCCACCGAGCGGCCCACTCTACTATCATGCTCTACCTTCGTATCCACATTGTGCAACACCGCTACAAGTAGAATAGAGTACTATTCTTCTAAATTATCGCTATCTTCTATATCCTCTAATTCTACTTGGCAGGTGCGAGAGTTGTGTCCAACTTGGCTGTAACGTCCACAGCACCGTTCACTGCGCACTCTCTTCGCAGGCGTTGCACCGTCGTTACAGCTACTACCCTCTACCTCAGCAATCTGATCAGCTACCTGGCCAACTGCCTGGGACCTCTCTGGCTGTACGTAGCGCCGCTTGCGAGTTTTTTCCTTTGTTGTTTCTTCAATCGTAGCCTCAAGGCGATGGTGTTTCGCGCATTAAAACCATTTCATGAGTTATATGCTAGGATCCCTTACTTAACTGCCGCACCTGCTCATCAAGAGAGCTTGTACGAGACCCTTACTGGATTTGCATGCGGTTTCGAATGAGCGTAGTCTGCGCCTCAATTTCACGCGTGTCGGACGGCGTTTTTGGGTCCCAGGTGGTGGTGTCTTGTGCTGGTGGAGTTGACGTACGCAGCACGACGTTAAGCTGTGATAAAACAACGTGATGATCGTGTGGCCTGAGTCCAGCACCTCAAAACCCTCCACAGATATTTTCTGGTGTAACAGCTTTGTGATAGGCCTTTTTAAACGCTAGTAGAAAGGTTTCTTTGCTAATATAGTGCATACAATTACGTGCCAAGACCAAGATAGCGTCGCCATACGCGCGTTTTAATGGCGAGAAGTAGCCCACGTCAAAAAGCTGTAAGAGGTGCGACGAATGGGGAGGCATAAAGAGGAGGATTTTCTTCTTCTCTTCGCAGAGATCTTGGAACTCCACCGAGCAGTGGCTCTCGTGGCCGTCAATAATGAGCAGCCTATGCGTCCCCACAGGGCACACATAGGAATCGAAGTGATAGAGCCAGTCAAGCGCTAAGTTGTTGTTCGTCCAGCCGTTAGAACTAACTTGGATAACCCAGTCGCATGGCAGATCCTCCGTGAACCAGGTGGAGATCAGAACCTTGCCTGCGAACATGAGAAATGCTGGGATACGCTTCCCTGTTGCGCCAACGCCTTGTATCAGCATAACCCACTCCCGATTGCCTGGCTGGATCTTCTTTGATTTCTCTGGTTTGTCTGAAACTGATAACTGGCTGTGATGAAATATTGCCATAATGAAGCCAGCTTCGATAACGTTGTACATATCTTCGTCCACGATATCATACTTCGCCTTTGTATTCTGAACTAGCTCGAACCAGCCCGTAATAAGCGCTGGGTCCTCGCAGGCAGCTCGCTGGCGATCATATGGGCGGCTCCGACGCGTACGCAGCTCAGGATTGCGCTGGATAAACCTATCAGCCCAGTTCTTACCAACCTCTTCTCCGCCACGCTCTCGGAGCAGTCTATTAGCCATATCTCGCACGTCGTCTCTCCCACAGGGCAGTCCTCGCTCAGCCTCAACAACTACTACTACACGCCTGGTGACAGCCTCCTCTTCTAGTTTTGTTAGGCGCTTGCAGTTTGGCTCGCAGTCGCGTCGACAGCGCTTCTCATCGCGTCGACATATTGTTGTTTTAGGGACGTTGTAAAGCTTTTCAGCCTGCCGAATGCTTTGAATTTGGTTCCTAGTAAGCTCAAAGACTGCCGTTTGCACTTTAGCTTCAGTATTGCTCTTCTGAAGTTGTAGTTGTTGGGACATCACGCGATGTTGAGGTAAAGGTAGGGCGCGGTAGTAGATTGGGCCGCTCGGTGGCGAAACACGTTAGTTTGGTATTATGTTAAAATACTGCTAAATACCATTCTCTCTGATCCGACAGTCATATCGAACGTAGCTGCTACATTAGATAGAAATGTTGCTCCTAGAAGTTCGCCCCGTGGTTGAATTCCTGTCCAACAATAACCTGGGCTGCCATCAACTGCGCCTAATGGCGCCTGCACCAACAGTGATGAGTTTGCGAATGGGATATCTTTTCCATCAATTCGAACAGATACGGAACTGAACGTAGCATTGCATGGTGCGTAACTGTAGCCATCGCTATCGATAAGGCTTGGTGGATTGAATGTCTTTAGCCAGGGGATAATGGTTGAGTTCGGAAGATATGAGTAGGTGGCACCGGAGTCCACACTATAGGCTAGCGGTTTACCGTCGACACCCGGCTCTGTCCATGGGATGAACTGGCCACCAATCGTCATACCATCTGGCACAAAATCCCACCAGTAGTTGTTATACGGAGCACTGTATTTTCTCAGAGGGGCGCTGGCAAACTCTCCGCTGTATCGTACTGAACTCGGTGATGCAGCCCCTCCTATGATAAATTTGCCAGCATTCTCTCCATCTCTTCCACCAACAGGTTCGAGAAGAAGTGTAAAAATTGGCTTCTCGATGACACCGCTCTCAAAAGCGCTGATAATCCATGGATTATACGGAATTGCGTTATTGGGGTTAGGATAGGTGTAGTTATCCTTTGATGGATCTAATCCCGGAAAGGCACTCGTTGTGTTAGGGAAGCCAAGGCCAAAAATGCCGTTATAACCACCTTGAAGTGGTGTGCGTTGATTGGCAGTGGTGACTTTGGCTATTACTTGTCTTTCAACCTTCAAACCCGCAATGGAGACTGGTTCATAGCCAACAGTCCCTAAATACGAACTACCAGTATTGTAGGTAATATTGAGATGTTCGTTCGGAATTTGGCCACCTGCATAAGTAGGAGATATGAATTTGGTAAAGTTGCATTGTGACATAGGGACCTCGTGTGTTCCCTCGACGCATTTGACATCCTGGGACGGCAACCAAGTATCAGCACTGCCAGTATCGGCTAGTAACCGAAATGTTTCTCCGTTGACTTGCACGTCGAATCCATACCAGTTTCCATCTTGGATGAATTTCAAAGGTGAGGTTCCTGTGCGGGGGGTGCGCTTGGCAAGTTGCTTGTCGGGGCTGGAATCGAGACCTGCGGACGATCGGATGACTTTAAGATCGGCTTGAACTCCACCAACCGGGAGTCCAAGTTCCTCCAGCTTCTGTTGATGCTCTTGTGCAGCATCATAGATATCCGCACGGGGGCGGAAATTGGCGTGGTTGTTCTCAATAAGGGGGAACAGTGTGGTGCTGCTACCGTGAGAAGGTAGGAGTACTAGAGCTGCGATAGCAGTGTGAAGGCTATTGCGAAGCGCCATCATCACACCTGCTGCGGTTAAACGGCCGCTAAATTTTGACGGGATTCGATAGACTTTTTTGAGTGATAATATACCAACAAGCACACAGAAACGCGAGAACAGATTCGCATACCCAGTTTATTTAAATGATATTTAGTACCCGAACTGACATATAAATATGGCCAGAAATATCCGAGGTACTGACTGATTGAAGCACGCCTCAACCTCCATGAATCAGCGTCATCCCGTCTAATCACGGTTTCTCGGAAGGTTCGGATGACACCACTGCGTCGTATAATAAAACAATCTCTCCCTAGGCCAATTAATTTCAATCTTCGGCACTACTCATAAGGCACAAATTTAAGATAAAATAACCAGAAGCAAAGTCTTGCACACCCTATACAAAAGTTGCATGTGTAACAAGCTTAACAATGGAGTATCAATTACTGGATTTTCTGGGCATCCCTCTGACGATGTAAAGAATTCAAGTTTTACCTGTAGAACGCGGATTCTGCGGGTTACCTGTGTTTCAATCAGACTTGCTATCAGTCAGTTGGATCGACAGACTGAAGACCTGATAAGGCTAGTTTCCATCCGGGATTTCCTATTAGTATTTCAGTTTGTCGATCCAACTGACTGATAGCAAGTCTGGTTTCAATCGATGAGATACCTGAAGGGAGTTTAACCAGTTAAAGTTAGTGCTTACCTACCTGCTTATTAAATGGGGTTCAATATTATACGTAGTGGAGGTATATGTGTCTATACCAAGGCGTAGCTTATTACTGAGCTACGTAAGCTGCGCTAACACTCGCCGCAGGCGCGTGCTCACAAGACTGGCTAAAATCTCACGTTCATGTATTACCTAAGCAGAATAGCAAAACCTTCGTTTCTTTGCATCGCTGGGGAAGTAAAGGCTATAACGTATTTATATAGCGAGTGGCCAGGTAGCGAGTAGCTAAAAATACTAAGACCCTACTAATATCAAGACTATTACATAACTGTTGCAACGCAATTACAACAGTAAATAGAAATTGTAGTACTCGCCCCACGGTGCCTAATTCTTCCGAACTACAGCGTCTGTGCGCGCAATGCCCACCACCACAACACAACTTCAGCGCTTCATAACTCTACCAATATGAATCCGATTCAGAAAGTGATTGAAGAAGTCGAATTGCACGAGTCAGGAGATAATTTTTCGTATAGCGAAATTGCTACCAAGTACAATATTGACCGACGTACGCTCGCTCGAAGACATAAAGGAGAAACCAAGCCCCGCAACATCAGCCATCTATCCCTCCACCCACAACACGAAGCTGAGCTTGTACGATACATTGAAACGCTTACCGAGCGACGTTTGTCATCTACAAGAACAATGATACAGCAAGTTGCTTCATCTTTGGCTGGAAAGGAGGTTTCAAAAAGCTGGGTTACCCGCTTTATCAACAGGAACTCAGATGAGCTCATCTCTCGGTATAGTCAGGGGATGGATAAGCTACGGCACAAATCTGATTCAGGGGCTAAGTACAGCTTGTACTTCAACCTTTTGCATGAAAAGATGAAGGAGTATAACGTGGTTCACAAGCGAGCTGATCACCCAAGCGAACTGATGACGCCCCACCAGCGCGATAATACCTTAACATTATCACGCACTTTTATCAAATCCAATAAACTATTGCGATAACGTACCTCACGGGCGAGTGGGGCACACGGGTGAAGGGGCCACTTTTGCCAAGTCCTCACCAAAACCACCACGTTATGGCCCATAACAGCCCACTTTAGCCCTGTATAGTGCAATGCGATACGAAATATCATTCAGGGGTTACTTCTGCTACATGCTTGCACGTTCGCGTGTTATGCCCAATCCCATTGCACCGTCCACACCGCCGTTGAGATGGTTCACCCACTTCAGCCCGCACCCGCTTCTTTGGCTTCTTCCCATCACTACGCGCTCTAAAATCCTGAAGAGCGGCCAAGCGTGCCCCCATCTTCAGCTGTCAAGGTCCCCTCTGCCTGAACTCAATTTCTTTTGTGTGATTTTTATCGCGTTGCGGCCTCATTTGCTGCTTTAAGCTCAGCTATCTCCTTTTGCGCCAACACCAGCTTATGCGCGATAATTGCTGCCCCCTTTGAGACCTTCTCAAAGGCCTCCACAATAGACGTTGGCGAACTATTCGTATGCCTTTATATCCTCTACTTCACTAGCGTCGATTGCGACCCTAATTCTAGGGGTTTGCGACAGCCAGGGCTGGTTGTCGACAGGTAGGGGTGATGGAGTGTGCAACTTGACATCTAGGGCGGATATAACCCGTTCTGGGTCAAATGAGACCAGCCCAAAGCCTCGAAACCCTCCTTGGACATTGCTAGAAGTAAATGAGATGTCAAAAGCCCGCTTAAAGCAAGGTAGGAACTCTTGTTTTGTGACGTGGCTGATCTGGCTGCGCATGAGCGCTTCGACTTGGCGTCCATAGGCCTGCTTCAGAGGGGCAAAACAGCCCACATCAAGAGGCTGCAAGAGGTGAGACGGGTGTGGAGGCATACAAAGAGCAACAATATTGTTATATTTGCAGTAATTTTGGATATCTAACGAGTCATGGCTCTCATGGCCGCCAATAATGAGCAGCCTATGCGTCCCCACAGGGCACACATAGGAATCGAAGTGATAGAGCCAGTCAAGCGCTAAGTTGTTGTTCGTCCAGCCGTTAGGACTAACTTGGATAACCCAGTCGCATGGCAGATCCTCCGTGAACCAGGTGGAGATCAGAACCTTGACTGCGAACATGAGTGAGTGAGTGAGTTGTATTTAACGTCTATATATAAAGCCTCCCCTGGAGCATGTAGACGGGCTATGCCTATGGCTTGCCGTACTGTGCCTAGGATGCCCATTCTTATTTACACGATTGTGGTGGCCTAGTAGTGGTCGTTCCGCCTGTTGATCGCCACTAAAATGATTGTGCAGTAGATGTGTATCCACCTTTAGTTGTCGTAGCTGATGCTTACTAAGGAGTGTGTAGTATATAGGATATAGGAAAGAGAAGAGAAGGAGAAAGAAGAGAGAGAAAGAAGATAGGAAGATAGGAAAAGTCCTACAGGTATAAGCTCTAGTGAGGCCTACATATTGTGCTGTAGAAACCCGTGACTTCTAGGAAAGCGGCAAAGTCCTCTGGTTCTTCCTAGAGCGTCTGGAGGTACTTAGTTGCTTCGCTAGATGTCCTAGGTGGTGCTGGTGGCCGTCTTGGCCATCACCGGAAGACGTTTGCTGTTATGGTTTTCCGGCATGGTGCAATGTGCAAGGGGGTCTTTAAGCGCCCGCAGGAGCACTTCAGAGTCGCGTTGTCATGGTGGAACTTCTGGTGATACCATGCAAAGTCTCCATAGCTTGTTCGGATTGCTAGCAGCCTTGCTAGGGTTCGGCGTGTCAGCTCTAGCTCCTCGGGTGGTCGGGTGGGTTGGTACGATAGCTTCCACTGGGTGTACCAGTTGGAAAGCTTGCTCTTTGCGCTGTTCCACAAAGCTGTTCTAGCTGCGGCTAGTTGTGCCTTCCTGATCGTGCGTATCCCCGATACTGTCGGTTGTGCTACTAGTCCGAATGGAGTAGAAGGTTCTTTCGCCTCCGCATCTGCAAGGCTGTCTGCTGTTTCGTTGCCTTCAATATTAGTGTGTCCTGGTGCCCATTGGATCTTGACATTAGGCATTGTGTCCAATATCTCCTGGCATTGAAGAAACGCCCATTGTGAGGAGCTTAAGGCTGTCCCGCGCAGACACCAGATTACTGAGGTGCTGTCTATACACATATAAACCGCATCTGTTGATCCTGCTATTCGGGCCGCGTGCTTAAGCGCTCTACACGCCACAGTCGCTTCGGCGTCGAAAACATGTGATAGCGGGTGGAGAGACCCGCGTCCTGTGGTTATCTTTTCCTGGGCCCGGTATATGGCATACCCATAGGTGACTCTCTTTTTCCCTTCACAGCGCTGTTCCAATCCATCAGAAAAGATTGTGATCGTGCTGCTATTTAGAGAGGCCCACCATTCTTTGAATTCTTTCGCAGCTGTTTTCTTCTCCATTCCTAGCGTCGGTTCTGTGCGGCACCCTTGCGAGAAGTGCGGCGCTATTAGAGCTGGCCGGGGGATGGCTGGCAGAAGTAGTCCTAACCTCTGGATCTTAGTTCTTGGTTGTTGCCTCCCCCCTACCCTAGTGCCAGGCCGATTTTGTGGTACAATTGCTCGGTGAGTGAGAGCGTGCTGATGGTCTGTTGTCTGGAGTCGCAGCGCGAGACGCCACCTAGCCTCTTCAAGTGCAACTTCCGCTGATGGTATCCCAGCTTCTCTAAAGAGAACTGGGAGGGGTGTTGTTTTATATACTGGTAGTACTGCTCTTACAGCCTGTATAAGTATAGTTTGGATAGCTGTAATATGCTGTCCAACTCTCGTGCTCACAGAGATAGGGTTGTCCTTTCTTCTTGTTCTCGGGTTTCTTGTTCGTCCTTTATACCAAGCCTCTTTTCCGTACAGTAGTGAAGGTAACACGCATGTTGTTACTAGTTTTCGCATAGCATCTTAGTGGGGCCATGAGCTGTGTTTGCGAGGCCTCTTAGGTGAGTAGCAAGCTTTTTGGTGGCTGCTGCTCTATAGGCGACGTGGTGCTTAAAGGTAAGCTGGTGGTCAAACCATACTCCGAGCCATCGTGGTGCTGTCTGCGATCTATCTGCAGCTGGCGCAATTGGTTCTAGCGTTGTTGTGTCGGATAAAGGTATGCTTGGGAGTAGCGGTCTTGCTGGCGGGTGATGTGGATCGCTTCTAGCTTTTCTGGGACAAAGGTAACCTTATTTTGTGCACCCCACTGGTTAATTGACTGTATATCTTCTGCTAGTAACTGGACATTTTCGTCTAGGGTTTTTGACGCTCTGTAGATATTAATGTCATCAGCATATCCAAAGCGTAGCGTTCTGTCCTGATTCAGAAGCTCGGCTAGGTAAAGCGTGTACAGAATTGGCGATAGCGGAGATCTTTGTGGTGTGCCGCAGGCTACTAGGTGGCGTGATGTAATCTCGTTGCCTAGTCGTACCTGTACATAGCGTTCTGATAGGAAAGAGTCAATAAACCGGACACAGGCTGGTGGCCAGTCCTGCTGGGCCATCCGGTGTAGCAACCGGTTTTTGAGAAGCGCGTCGAATGTTCCCTGCACGTCCATCGTGGCCATAGTCACGCGTTTGCCTACTGCCAGAGCCTGTTCTACATCGTGCGTGAATGCCGCTACAATGTCCATAGCCGATCGCTTTGGAACAGCTCCTACGTGCTGTGGGCTGATGATATCGTGCATCATTGCTGTTGTAGCAATTCTTCTTGCCACTAGGCGTTCCAGCCCCTTGCCAATGCATGAGATTAGGGCTATTGGCCGCATTGACCGTGCTGACGTACGGTCTTTCTTTCCGGCTTCTGGTATCATTATTACTTCTGCTATGCGCCAGCAGCCTGGGTAGAACTCTAGCCCTAGGCATATCTGATATATTGCGCGAACGAGGTTCCTGATATCTGCCCAGCACGCCTTTAGTAGCCGTACCGTTATTCCGTCCGCACCTGGCGATGTGCTAGCTACGCCAATAGCATAGCGCTCTGCTTCTTCAGTCGATACCTTAGTGTTCCACGGTAGGGGGTTTTGAGTGTAGTTCTCTGGTTCTGGTGGTGCTGGAAGATCATCTGCGTTGTTGAATCGGTCTAGCAGTTCTCTGCGTAAGGCCTCAGCCTTCTCTGCTGTATCTGTGATAGTTTCACCGATTACTACTAGTGGGGAGTCTTGTTGGTTTGGTAAAAGTTTGTGCCATCTGGCTAGACTGTAGAGGTCTGAGTCTGTCTTGGTGCCGTCTATCCGGTCTCGCCAGTAGGCCTTCTTTGTTCGGCGCACTGTCTTTAGAAACTCTCTGGTTGCCTCTGTTGGTGGAGTCCCTATTCCCGTATGGTCTCGCAGGTGCCGCCGGTACGCTGTCTGGCATTCTGTCGTCCACCATGGCGCCACTTGGATTTGTTCCCTCTCTCTAACCCCTGCTGTCTGGATTGCCTCTTCTATCGCTTGTGTAAGATCCTGGATTATTGTTTGTAGTTGGCTTTGGTTGCTGGCTCTTGCCGGATCCCTAATACCTATAATATTTAGGCCTACTAGCTTTGTGAACCTTTCTAGGTGTCTCTCTAGTACTTTGTGTTTTTTTTTGGATCTTCTGTCGCTAGTCCTCGGGCTGGTAATGTTGTGACCTGTGTAGCGTGGTCTGAGCCAGAGTGCATGTCTGGCCGTATAACCGTGTCGGCAAAGGGAATATTTGAGAATGTTAGATCTATTACATGGCCAGCTCGATGGGTTGGCACTCCTGGCTGCCCGATAAAGTCCATGGTGTGAGTCCGGGCCTAGCGTGCGAGCTCTGACCCGCCTCCTGTAGTCACCGAGCCAGGTTCGAAACTCTCGTGCCTTGCATCCATATCCCCTCCAATAACACATCTGCTTGGTGGTGTCAGTTCCTGTATGTAGGTGACTGCTGGTTCTCGTGCCTCTCGGTTCTGGTACACGTTCAGTATAGCACATCCGTTCACCTCTGTCCAGAGTATGTCTCGCGTGACTCTAGGTAGCACTTTAGCTCTTAAATCAACGCCCTTGCGGGTGTAGGTAAGCACCCGTGGTCTTTCGTTCTCGCGTTCCTCCCTGCTATCCCATGCTATCACCGGCGCGTGTATGCGGTACCCTGGATGGTTTTTAGTTACAGTTCCTGGCAGTGTCCATGGCTCCTGGATGCATATCACGTCGATGTTTCCATCTGAGGCGCGGCACAGTATAGTGTCGTGGCATTTTGAGGCTTTGCCTACGTTCGCTCATGTTATTCGTAGCTGCTTCCAGCCTGGGCAGTGCTGCCCGTTGTATCGTATTGGTTGATGTCCTACCATTGTAGTGCGTCTTCACTCATTTCAATGTCTTCTATAGTAGAGGATAGGCCATCTTGTATCATGGCTTCTGTCGGTGTAGACGCTATATGCTCTGTCCTTAGGCTTCTTGTTGAGAGCGCTGCTAGACTTAGACTCTCTCTTGGGGCTGCAGCACGGCGCGGGCGACGGCTCTGAGGCCTCTGGGATGTTGTAGTCGTGACTGTAGCTGCACCGGTGTCCATAGCCGTGGTTGTGGCTGTAGCGGTGTCTGTTCCTGTTAGTGTTTCTTCTTGTTGGGTTCTTTTTTGCTTGTCTCGATTGCGTAGCTCGCAGTGGCGGCTGCTGGAGCGCAGGTTGACTATCATGGTCTGGCTGTTCTTCTGCGATGACAATAGGCTCAGCAGCCGTGTCTCCTTTGTCCTGGGTCTGTCCAATTCTTTGGTAGGCACGATTTCCAGCTCTGCGTACACTCTGTAGCTGTTTGCTTGTTAGCCGGATAAGCTTGCCTTGGTAGTAGTATGGTTTCGCTGGACAGTTTTTATCCGTCGCAGGATGTGGTCCATGGCAGTTAGCACAGCGGGCTCGCTGCGCACAGTCTGTGCCCATAGGCCCGTTATGCCCTACTCCCAGCTGGCCGCAGTTGTCGCAGCGTGCTGCACGCGTGCACCTAGACGTGTTGCAGTAATCCTGACATTCTGGGTTGTGGATGGCCACTGGTGGGTTTTTCTTGATCTCTTTTGCCCACTCACTTGTTCCAAATATCCGGAATGGGCGTACTCGTTCGGCAAAGGGTATTATCCAGGTCATCGTACCAAACCTATCTGGACCGTGTCTAGATTGTTTGCAGGTTCGCGGCTTTACTCCTGTTTGGGAATAAACTTCCTCTGCAATATTTTCTTCGCTGATTGGTAATGCTGCGTCTCCGCCTATGTGGAGTCCTATAAGAGCCGCCTCTACACGCTGTACTGCGTAATCGATCCACTTCTCCGGGAGCTGAAATCCGACTGCTCCCAGAGTTTCTAGCATAGCTTCAACGTTATTTGGTTGCAACAGGCGGCTCTTGATAGTGTCGCTGGCTGATGTGAGTGCCCAGCCTGTTTTTGTCGTTGTGATTCTTGGGATATCTTGCAGAGTGAGGTTATCAATCCTTGCGTGTAGAGCTTTTCGCGTTACAAAGGGCGAATGCTGTTTTACTCTCTGTGCTGTAGATAGCTGGAAAAGAATTCGGTTATCTGGTACGGGCTTATTCGGCGGCTTATTCAGGGTTATGCCGTTTTGGTGGGTTGCTGCCGTCTTAGTTATAGCGGCGCCCCTTTCCTGCGTGGAGTGGCTGTTGGGAGGTCTTGCGACGTCCGCATATGTGCGTGTAGGTTTAGACCCAGCGTCACTTGCAGCCTAGGGGGTGGTCGTGGATGGATGGTGGATGAGCTCGTTAGGGCATGCACCACACGTTGCTGTAGTTCTTGTGCGACTAAACGCTCAGCCGTACTGGTGTAGCTTTCTAGGCAATGATCAATCGCGTTCGCGATAGCTGTGATGATGCTGTGTCTAGTTGTGGCGGCCTCTTGGGCTGCCGTGATCTTCTCCGTAACCGCGCCCGTTACCAGTTGTCCCTTGTTAGCACTACCACCGAACGGTATAGGTATAGGCGCTGCTTCGGCTTGCCTGTGTCTTTTTGTAGTGCGTAGGTTAGCTAGGCTACGGGTATTTGGGTCCTCAGGGCGCGTGTGTATGACTTCTAGAGGTCGAAGTGTCTGCCCTGGGTAACTGGCACCGCCATCTCTCTATCAGAGGAAGGGCTGCGCCAGATATAAGTTGTGAGTTGTCTTATTAGGCGCTTCGAGAGTGATTTCTAACAAAATTTGAATTGATTTAAAGAATACCGTAATGAAGCCAGCCTCGATAAAGTTGTACATATCTTCTTCCACGATACCATACTTCGCCTTTGTATTCTGAACTAGCTTGAACTAGCTTGTAATAGGCGCTGGATCTTCGCAGGCAGCTCGCTGGCGATCATATGGGCGGCTCCGACGCGTACGCAGCTCAGGATTGCGCTGGATAAACCTATCAGCCCAGTTCTTACCAACCTCTTCTCCGCCACGCTCTCGGAGCAGTCTATTAGCCATATCTCGCACGTCGTCTCTCCCACAGGGCAGTCCTCGCTCAGCCTCAACAACTACACGTCTAGTGATGGCCTCTTCTTCTAGTTTCAAGCGCTTTACTGGCCGCTCGTAGTCGCGTCGACAGGGCTTTCCATTAAGTCGCCATTGTTGAGAAAAGCGGAGAATGAAGGTGATCTGTTAGTTTTGGGCGGCTGATGCCGGCTATATATGCACTTGTCCATATCTGGATAGGCAGCCACCATCAGTGACCGACATAGTCGTTTCCTCACAGTCTTCCTCAGTGATGTTGGCGGTTAATTAGTTACATATGTGAATTTCAGTCTGCATAGTCCTCCGCTTTGATCCTCCAAACTCAGCCCTGAAACCATGTCCTTCAGCAGGGGCAAAGGCAGGGCTTTAGTGCAAATGTCGACAAGGTTGGATGCTGAGGGCGTATGAGTGACATTGAAGTCCCTATCTGGAAAACCGGTTCCCTGATGGAGTAATAATTGTTGGAATATAAGGAAGGTAGGAGGCTGCTTGTCCTACAGCAGACTCAGACGTAGAGTTTGCTACTTGTCCTTGGGGCTCATAGGTAGTTGTTACTACTTGTTCTACTATACACTCAGAGGCAGTATCGAAACTTTTAGTAGAAAACAATGAAAGATGCTAGGGGAGAGAAGTAGCTTAGGACTGAGTGTGCTGGATTGATTCTGATGAGATGCTCTGAATTTTTCTTCTCTTGTCCTCTATCTACTCTGCTATTCTAATGCTATATATATTGATTGGAATAGATTCTGGAAGAGTCCATTCAACCGTAGCTTGCAAAGTCGTTGAGGTCACAGATAGATATCTACTGATAGTGGCGTAATGGCTTCTAGTAATGGATTGATCACAGTATCGGGTAGTATCCCGAGTACTTGGATGCTATTGGAGATCAGCTGAGTAGCTTATATCTCCAACAATAATGAATGGCGACATTTTTGGAGACGAGTGAATCGCAACACGTAATCCTTGGTATGCTGAACGTATCGCAGGGCCTGAAATGTAATTTTGTGATGGAGCAATGAAGGCTTGGAATTGTATGTGCTTAGAAGCACATTGGTGTACGCGAAATTCGGTATGGTACCTGTAACCAGGTAACTAAAAGAACCGGTCAGTTTTTGGTAAGCGGTAACACCAGTAACTTCCTCAGGGTGGGAAGGTATCGAATTCGGGTATAGTGGTGTTTTTCGGCCATTGTAGGAGAGCACGTTGAACCTTTAGAGAATCAGAGCATAGGATGGATGGCTCAAAGTAACTTGATCATCAAGTTGCCTGATTTCAATACTAAGAAAGAATTTTGCCAGTCCAAGGTCCTTGCATTTGAATTTGGCAGAAATTTGAAGATTGAATTCCTGGATGCAAACTGCATCACCTAGCAGCAGAAGGTCATCGACGTAGATGGCAATGATCAGTAGCAGAGGATAGAAGAGTGCAAAAACGCAAGGATTGAAACTTATTTGGCTAAGTTCCATAACGAGAAGAGCATTTTTGATCGTATGGCACCACCGACGGCCAGATTACTTGAGATCGTATATGGTTTTGCGGAGTTTCAGATATTTCATGGGAGCTGCATAGCCAGGGGGCGGTCGCATGTATACGGTTTCCTTCAATTTACCATTCAGGTAAGCTGTATCAAAGTCAATTGGGTGAATTTCCCACTGGAGGGCAACTGCCATTTAAATCAGCATTCTCAAAGTGTCGTATCAAACAACTGGAGAGTAGGTATCCAGGTGGTCGTATTCTAGTCTCTGGCTGAAGCCTTGTGCAACGACCCTGGCTTTGAACCTGACCGGATTACCATCTGCATCGGGCTTGACATTGAAAACCTGACAGGATCCAATAACGTTGTTGGGGACGATGTAAATTGGCTCCCAAGTTCCAGCCTGTTCATGGGCAGCGATCTCGTGGTTCATTGCTTCTTTCCATTGCGGCTAGTGTGGAGCTCGAGTTTAGCAGCTTCAACCCGCAGCTCGGCAACTTCAATCTCCGCTTTCGCCTTCTAGTCCTGCTTGTGTGTGCTTTAGATTGGCTTTAGCGTCGCCGTAGTCTCAAATAGCTTTCATGTGGATGTTCAGCTTGTTGATGCAATACTTGTTTTGCACCGAGTTGTAGGACGAAGATTTTTGTCGCTATTGCGACCAGTAAATGGGGACGAGGTCTTATGTAGAGCCTATTGCCATTGTTAAGCAAGGTTAAGAGGAAAGAAAGGACATGTTACTTGTCATGGTATTAGGCGTAAGCCAAGAGAGTTGATAGAAATTAGAAGTTGTGGTTGAGCGGTTGACTAATGAGGTGGTGGAGAGTTGGAGTTTGCAGCCAGACGTTTGAATGATATGCTTAAGCACTGCGCAGCTGGATCCTTGAAGTGAAAGTTTGAGATTACTGTTTTGGGAAATGGCCTGGCCGATTAGGCGACGCGATGCTGACCAAAATAGCAGAGACCTATGCTCGCAGCCATGACGCAAGGCGCTAGAAAGCATCTCTAGTAGAGATTGTCGTAGCTTGGTAAGATATTATAGGTGGAATGCGAAAGAGTAGCATATGGATAGACGATATAAATAGCTATGAGTAGCTGCATGAAAGTGCGAGCGTATCATTTAAGTTAAGACGATAGCATATGTATACATGATAGTATAGTTCCAAAAACAAAGGGCGATATTACGTTTTGAGAGTAATGTCGTGTATACGAGCTGATAAGAATTAGTATCTATCAATGTCGCGTTGCATACTACTCGCGATAACTGAGGTGCATGATTTAGTATAGAAATCAAAATCATTTTCCCTACTTTAAGGCTTAAACCTTCCCGCTCTATAAGAACTCAGGATAAGCTACTATGTCTTTCCACTTTGACTCTGCAACTACATAGATCTGTGTTGATTGCTTAACAACCTCTACATACATATCTTCAGCATCTACCCCCTCCTTCTAAGCACTGAAGTCAAGCTCCGTAGTTTAAGCGTACAAACTGGCAGCTTCGGGTGTAAAGCGGCGTCGTTGAGAATTAAATGTATCTTGAGAGTATCTTGATATGCAAATAACATAAGTTTCAGAGCACAAAAAGCGATCGAGTACCCGGGTATGGGATCAGCTTCAAGATTGGTGCTTCTGAGAACGGTGAGAAATGATGATAGGCCCATGCGCTGTCAAAATCTGAATTCCCGATTTGGCTCATCTATTTATGTATGATTCTGTAATTCCTGCATCGAGACAAGGAAACTATCGCGGAGCTTCTGTGGTACCTCTAGACAGCAGTCACTGAATCTCCAACATAGTTAGGACTTCACTACCCATATAAAAGATATTGCTAATGTCGTCCACCAAGCAACATATATAGATACCCATCCTCATCCCCAGTTTCTTGGCCCTCGCCACCAAACTTCTCAAAGCCTAATCAGCAAGTTACAGGTCTCCGCTGATATCATCCATAGTGTGCGCGTTGAAGTCAAACCTGAATGCGACGTATTGTAGGTATGGCAAGACAGCGCATAAACTGTGTAAAGAGAGCGCGTCGGGATCGCTTCCTGTCAAAGTGTAGGGTGCTGCTTGTTCTACTATCGACTCAGAGGTAGAGGTCTCTGCCTTCTACTTGTCCATAGTAGACTCAGAGGCAGCTTGATCAAGAGATTCTAGAGAGAGAAGATATGTGCTAGGGAAGAAACACTAATTGATTGATCGTTGGTAGTGTGAATTGATCTTATGTGAAGTGCTCTGTCTTCTATCTACTTGCTATCCTACTACTATATATATTAGCTAGAATAGATTCTAGAAGAGTCTATCTAGTAGTAGCTTGCGTAATCTATAGCGTCATAGATAGATGTCTATTGATCGATTATAGTCTTGATAGATCGACTATAGACTTGATTGATCGCAGAGTCCGGGTGTGGACTGCGCATCCGGATTCTGTCGTAGAATAGCTGAGTAGCTTATCTACAACATATCAGAGATCAACAGCAAGCGAGTTATGAAGTATGGGGAAGACAAAGTGTGTGCCGTGTGTACGGGGCGCAGGAGAGGGGAGAGAGAATTGTAAAAAGACCGTTCGTTGGATTTCAATTGTCTACGCTTACAAGAGCACAGTATATATATATATCGTCATTTTGGTCACATCAAAATCTAGCATCATATGCTCGTCTTCTTACTAGTTGCACTGTTTCTTTTTTTTCGTAACCGGCTCACCTGCGACGATAGTTCATTATTAAAAATGTCTCGAAATAAATGCAGGCCGCCCCTCAGCCCACTAAAACCCTAAAGGTCAAGAAAAGGGAATATGTACAAGTAGAGATTTAAACGCGAGGCCTCGAGCTTGGGGCCATCAACTGCAGGGCCTCGAGGGTCTCCAGAGTCTCTAGGTCCACGTCGCGAATCCAAAAAGTTGTACCGATCCAAATCAGAACAACAACACCTCCTGAAGTAGGCTTCTGCCTATTGGACGACCAACAACGAACAGAGAAAAATTTGAAATTGTCGAACTGTGGACGCTACAGTCTTCGAACATGCGCTGCAAGCACGTCTCAAGCTCCATTTCCGCTGTTTCTCAAGAGCGCTACCCAGTCCACTTCTTTCCCAAACTTAGCAAGGGCGGTTTCAGCGACAATCGCCTTCTTGAAACCTTAATGCATCGCTATACGCGTCCATTCGAGTTCGACCTTTCTCACCTCTCCAACAGAAGCCGGTAAAACGATAGATATTCGTAAAATAGCGATCGGGAGCTCAATTACACCTTTCTCAGTAGGCGCAAGCCTGTAGCGCTTCAACATATCATCTTCGAGCATGCGCACTAGAATGTGCGCCTATGACTCCGGGTTTTATACACTTTGCTGTCTATCATGCTGACTTGGATATTTCACCTTTCGCTTCCATTGCAAATGCACTAACACAATTTCTAGCTACAATCCAACGCAGTTCGCTCCCTATTCTACTTTATATGGAGTCAACACGAAGCAAATGGCAAAGGCCACCTTTACTAGTCGCGCGTCCCAAGTCTTATATCTGCAACATCGTCGTTAGCATTGCACCAGGACACACACAACAATCGTAAAATGACACACTCTTAATCAGATCTGTTAGGACAATGGCGCCCATAGTCAGTGCTAACAAGGAGCTCAGGAATCACTTCCATAGAGGCTATGACTGTCACAGGCTTCTATGCATGCATTCTGCTACTCGCACAGGTGGCAAGATTCTAGATCAGGATTTCACCAGCACGCCGGCACAGCTTATACAAGCGTGCGCCTCGATACTACTTCCATTGCCGATCTTGATCCGCGTTTGCCTTTACTAGTTATGACAATCATTATATGCAAAATTTGACCAAGAGAATTTAGCTAGGTTAGGTAAATCACATTTTTCTATTAAAGAATATCGCTGCGAGTCAACCGCAATGCCTTTTCGTTCTCTAGAGCTGTCTACAAACTTTGGCGGTTGCAGCCTAGATAATATACGAGTTATTAGCCCTCACTCTCATCATTTACTATATAGCATCAGCGCCGGCGGCCAATTATCTTTTGTGACTGATGCGCAACCATGATCACTTTTCATTATCGCTTTGCAATAAATTGTAAGATATCTCAGCAAACCATAGACTATACTACAAATCGCTACTACCTCCAGTTACTCAACCCAACAGCGACAGCGATCATAGCCATGTCACAAAATTCGAAAGCAATCCCTTTTTTAAGCTTTCTCTTGACAATATTTTGATAATATACAAAGGTCATTCCACTCCAGACTTGTACCATCTTATCTACACCAGTCGCAGCAATATAATAGCTCTCTAAAAACTATACAAGGACATTGATATCATCGCCTGATTCTGCTACGGCCCTCAATCTGCTTCAAAGCATGACTCACTTAGAGAAAAACTACCGTGCGATAGCTTTCAGAAGCATTCGAATCAAAGGAGTTAGTCCTCAAGATCAGTCTCCGTTACCAAGAGGTCGCAAGGGCAGTTACAATGTGGACGATATGTTAGAGAATTGCCTACTGGAAGATCTGCTATTCGAAGCCACCAAGTATTTGGAAAACAAGGTGGATAAAGCATATAGGAAATGTCGCGCTAGCCTTCATGCCTCAGAAAAAATTGGTCCGTTCTCGCTCGCGCTCGCAGTAAGCATCGCAGAGGAGATCAAGTTTATTGAGTGGCTGATGGTTGGCGCATGCCTCAAATGCACGCCATTGGGCCTTGTTAGGTGTCAGAATATAAGGAAGGTAGGTGGCTGCTTGTCCTACAGCAGACTCAGAGGTAGAGGTTGCTACTTGTCCTTAGGGCTCAGAGGTAGCTGCTACTACTTGTTCTACTATACACTCAGAGGTGTTGGAGATATAAGCTAGTCAGCTGATCTCCAATACCATCCAAGTATTCGGGATACCACCCGATACTGTGATCAATCCATTCCTAGAAGCCATTACGCCACTATCAGTCGATGTCTATCTATGACCTCGACGATTACGCAAGCTACGATGAGATAGATTCTTCCAGAATCTATTCCAGTCAATATATATAGCATTAGAATAGCAGAGTAGATAGAGGACAAGAGAAGAGCAATTCAGTGTATCGCATCAAAAATCAATCCAACACATTCAATCCTAAGCTACTTCTCTCCCCTAGCATCTTTCATTGTTCTCTACTAGAAGCTTCGATACTGCCTCTGAGTGTATAGTGGAACAAGTAGTAACAGCTACCTCTGAGCTCTAAGGACAAGTAGCAAACTCTACGTCTGAGTCTGCTGTAGGACAAGCAGCCACCTACCTTCCTTGTATTCTGACAAGAGGCAGTATCGAAACTTCTAGTAGAGAACAATGAAAGATGCTAGGGGAGAGAAGTAGCTTAGGATTGAATGTGTTGGATTGATCTTGATGCGATACACTGAATTGCTCTTCTCTTGTCCTCTATCTACTCTGCTATTCTAATGCTATATATATTGACTGGAATA
Source organism: Bipolaris cookei (assembly GCA_002286855.1). Taxonomy (NCBI): domain Eukaryota; kingdom Fungi; phylum Ascomycota; class Dothideomycetes; order Pleosporales; family Pleosporaceae; genus Bipolaris; species Bipolaris cookei. Next base: position 129,173 of record NRSV01000078.1, read on the forward strand.
GATTCTGGAAGAATCTATCTCATCGTAGCTTGCATGATCGTAGAGGTCATAGATAGACATCGACTGATAGTGGCGTAATGGCTTCTAGGAATGGATTGATCACAGTATCGGGTGGTATCCCGAATACTTGGATGGTATTGGAGATCAGCTGACTAGCTTATATCTCCAACACCTCT
>NRSV01000079.1:0-63260 GCA_002286855.1 Bipolaris cookei
CGACGTCGCACTAGTTGCAATCGATTTCTTAGGATGGATTTGTATATATTCAGCTAAAATTACACCTATTCTGAAGAACTTGAAGTTGGTGTTGATGTCTACTACTGCTATCTTACTGTGTTTTATATAGGTATCCTACCCGTTTCGTAAGTATTATTTGAAAGATTAATACCAGGAAGTATATAATGGTTTATTTTGGCGTAGGACTTCCCTGCTGGGTGCCCTATATCGTGCTCGTTACTATGCAGCATAGCGTGACTAGGGCCGTTAAACAGCTACTAGCCTAGGTAGAGATAAAGGCGGGCAAGATCTTTGGCATCAGTATTAGAACGATAGTCTTTACCATCATGTTTGCTGCATTTTTAGAGATTCTCTCAGGCTGTATCCGTGCCCAGAGCATAAGAGAAGTGTCTAGGATAAGGCTGTTAACACATTCTCTTGCTAATGTCACTACATCACCCACTAGCATAAGATACAATGAGTAGGAGCGGAACTTGTCGTAAAGTTAGCTAGTGTTCCCTTGCCTGCTACGTGACTGAAGGAGGAAAGTTCAATTCACAGAATATTTAATCAAGATTTAGTACTGTTGAATACTCTATATGAAAGAATTGCTAAATAAAAGTGTCGAATGGAGCCCCACCGTCAAGAACCCCTGTTATCTTGAGCCCATATCCAACTAGTTGGCAAAACAACCAGTCTAGAATATGATCCCTTGAGATGCGTATATTACGAGTAATAAGTAGAATGATGTCTTCCCTTGAAGCTGACCACGAGTGACTCGAAACCACTTAGGACCACACTGGAGGTAGTGATCATCTCACGGCCAATGAGCACGTGATTGGCATCACGCCAAGACACTGTTATCAGTGATGGCACCTCCGATGTGATGGAAGGGCGCATTACATAAGATCTGCGTGCTTCGTACTATTTTATAATGTGTGTACGATACAACATGTACATATGTAATGGCGAACTAGTCACAGGATCTAACAGTAGTTCTATTGATGTCTAGACCGCTTACTTGACTATTCTGAACAGCCCAAGAATAAATACATGCTGCTCAATTAGTAGTCCACCTGTATAAATTGAAGTCCTTCCAAAAATGCACCTCACAGTAGAGCAGACCTCAGAACGTTAGGTTCTGAAATATATAATGCAGGTCGGAACACGGCCTCTACTAGTTAAGTCTGTAGCTGAGAATTAACTAGACTTTCACTTAACCTCAAAATGCGATATCAAAATTGGTGCTTTACAAGCGCGTTTTTGGGAAGTGTCCTCGCCCAATCAACAATGATGATTGATCTTCAGCACAATCGGGTTGAGCGAGCTGATTGCCCACGAAGGGTAAGCAAAACATTAGGTGCTTATAGTCAGAGCTAACAGGTGACCAAAGTTGCATTTCTGCTCGAAGACAACATGGAGGGAATGTGCTGCACCGGTTATATCTTCAGACCGCTGCATCGCCGCTGACAGGCTTAATGATGTGGCTTCCATTGCAATCGACTTAGGTTTGTGCTGTCAATTCTTTAGGTATGTCCCTTCCTATGTTGATTCTATAAATATTTCTCTAATTATTTAGTGATGATAAATGTAATACGGTATACAAAGATCGTGGAGAAGAAGGTCAATGGTACCCTGGCCTAAAGGAAGTATCTACTACTTTCAGAGAGCAGGTGGGCAGTTACATGTGCAGAAATGGGACTACTTCATCTATTTGCCCGGGGGCAGGTGCTGGAAACTTGATTGCTTCTAAAGATGCGGCCACTCCTAGTGCTTACTAGTATATTATCTGTAAGCCCAGAAGTACCATGTATGGTCACGTGGCTGTCCACTGACTAATAACGCTGTATTTAGACTTGCTCTCAGCATCATATACAAGACAAGACAATATAATTTCTATATATTCAACTGCTCACATTATCTACTTAGGGATCTCTTGTTCCTTTTTAAGTATAACACAATCAAAGTTCCTAATGTCAATCCCTGGGACCCGGGACGCACCCTGAGCCGAGACAGTTTTGCACTTCGGACCTTCGGAAAATCCAACGCGCAACTCAATGAAGCTGTAGTAGATGTACATAGATCTATAGCTATTGCTATTTTAGGAGCATAGCCTTCGAGCAAGATCTCTGCAAAATTGGACATGTCGTCGATCTTCTCCTCAAGACTGTTAGTCGCCCCGTCGTTGTTTGACCCCTATCCAAACGCGATTTTACATCTCTAGTTAACAATCTTGTTAAGTAACGAACTCGTAAGAAAGTACAATTTGAGTTGACCACAGTAAGAGTAACAATGAAATCTACCCATACTTGTATCCCCATTGCCCTGATCCTGTCATCCCGTCCATTCTGTACTTCTCTGGGATATCAGTGGTGTCCTGGATGGCTGCCATCCCTAGGCGTCCTATCATCCCTCGGATGGTTAGCCTTGGCGTGATGTCAATCACGCGATCATTGCGCCCCGCGGTGATCGTTACCTTCTGACGTGGACGCCGTCGTTGCAAGCGCATACAAAGGTTCAAAGGGTCTACATACATTGGGGATACAGCTGTCGTACGGTCGTACAACGAACGGCTCCTTCTACTGCAACACCATGTAGAAGTCATGAAGCGCAAGGCTACCATCAATATGTTGCCGATTATAATGTCAACACAACAGCTATCTAGGACAATATAGGACAAGAGGTATTGCTCTAAATCCTACTACTTACGCCGCAAGGTATAAGTGGAAGACTAGAAAGCAGATTGCTACTCCCCTTACTACTAGTAGAGAAGCCTCTAGCGCCTTCTATCAGCTTAAGCTAGGTCACTGTTACCTACGAGACTTTCTATTTAAGCAAGGAAAAGTAGACTCTAACGTTTGCCCCTGTAACTATAAAGCTACGCAAGACGCTACACATGTCCTCCTTAGCTGTACGCTATACAAAGAGGCTAGGATGAAAATGCAGGAGGCTAGCAAGGACCCCCTATCGCTAGCTTTCCTACTAGATACGGCAGTAGGCATACAGGCTACTATTGCCTTTATTAAGGAGACTAGGGCTGCAACGCAGGCCTGGTACAAAGGAAATCTTGAGAACTAGGGCCACACCTATACTAGGTACCCTTGCCCTACACCTACCCTACCCCTCACTTCTACCCGCAAGACCCCCTTCTACCCTCCTCTATACTAGGCTACGAGCCTCACCTCGATTTAGATAGCCCCTCGCCCACCTACACCAAATTGATAGCATTACGTAGTTACCTGTAGGCCTAGCCTGCACGTCTTATATAGCCCACCGGCTGACACAGGACGTTAAACTACAATAATAATAATAATAATAATGTCAACGCAACGGTTCGAAACGGTTGTTGTCTTGTCTCTTATTCCGATAAGCTATCACTTGATGTGTTTTCGTAATCTAAGTCATTCCCTGCCACCCGCTTCGCTTCCCTATCCTCTTCCTTGACATACCTCGCTTCATCACTAGAAGCAATCACTTCTGGCGGTGTTACTGATCGCTTGCGTTTTTTTAACTCCTGTAGGAATAGAATGCCAAACAAGTGATCTTTCCAGGCGCATCTTGTCCTCTGCTGCCTAGAGGTAATCACAAGACTCCTGACTAGGCACAATGATCTCCCTCCTTCCCTCCTCAATCACATCCTTTGCAAGTTCCTCGCATGCGAAGTCGGACAGTTGAAGCCGTAGGCCTAGGCACGTAGTAGGATTTCCTTGCTTGTCACGAAATGCCTATAATGAGACGTTAGATAGGGTAACCAGCTTTTACCAGAAACAAAGCATACCTCATCTGCAACTTCCTTAATTACTCGTAGTTCAAGCCCATGAGCGGTATGGTGGAGCTAAGACCGCCATACCCACAGAGTCGCCTCACGCGAGTCCTTCTTGCCATATTCGATGTTGAAACCCACAACAATTTGCACACTCGCATCTTAGTCCAGAAGACAATCTTCGGCTAGCCGGCGTAGCCTGTTTTTCTTCTGTGAATATGCAACTTCGATGATAACTCCAGGGAGTTGCGCGTCGTTGTGCCAGAAAGATGCGTCTGGCTCGTATTTCGACTTGTTGCCGGAGGAATCATCTGCAATCGGGAAATGTATCTCGGTAGACCGGGCAGGATTGACCTTCTGGGCGAAAGCCGCCGCATGGTCAGATCCTTTACGAATCGTTTCAGTTGGCTGAGCACGGCATCCTCAACGCGGGCAATGAACAACTCATGCACGGCTGTAGGCATAAGAACAACAAGCCGGTGCTTTTCCGTGTCATAATCATACCTGTCGACCTCTGTTGTCAACCGCCATGCCTGTCATGTTTTGAGCACACTCACCGTATCTTGTCCTCTACAAACCCTAGTAGCTCCTCCTCTCGTTCAAGGAGATGCTGCAACTTATTATACTCCTCTGGCGCAAGCGAAAACTCCGTCCACAGATCTTGATTGCTATGCTTTCCTGCTCGGATGTCCTGAAAGAGTGCGATGACTCGAGAAACTTGCGCAAACGGCTTCTCGTCGGTTGGTGGCAGTGTTAACGGCGGCTCTGCAACACTCGAGGGCGGCGTGATCTTTTGCTTGGGTTCTCGAAGTTTTCATGTCGAAGACATAGCAGTATGTCGCACGGCATCGCGGCGTTGCCTCTAAGATTCCTTGCCAAACATGTGGGAAGAAATTTCACACTCAGAATGCGGTAAATCAACACATGGATGCATGGGGACATTGGGCTCCGAAGATACTATGCGAAACATGTGGCCGTAAGTTTCATACACAAGACGCGGCAAACCAACACATGAAGGACCAGGCTCACTACAAGAACTATTGCGAGCGCTATGGCCTTGGGTTTCAGAACGAGAACAACTTGCAGATGATAAACATTCTCATATTTTTTCGTTATCAACGAGCAATTAGTGCTGACAAATTTGCCTATAGCACCTCAACTCAAAGATCCATCACGGTACTGACGTCTTCTGTCCCTTCTGCAAGGTCGGCTATACTTCCGCTAGCGGCCTTACCCACCACCTCGAGATAGGCGCTTGCCCTCATGCCCCGAAGCTTAATCGCGATACCATCCTCGACATGATTCGCCAGCATGACCCACATGTTGTCATCACTAACAAGCATATTGAATGGCACAAAGAAAAGGACTTCAAGTACTCGGCTACTGACCGTGCGTGCAACAACTCCTACTGGGAGTGTTATATGCCACGACGAGTTCAACACCAAACCTGTTCTCCATGCACATATCAACTCGCCTGTGCGCAAGCAGAAGGTATATCGTTGTCCGAATTCGACAAAGGAATGTGGGAAGCTGCTTGTTTCATTGGCCGGATTGTTCAATCACTTAGAAAGTGAGGCATGTGCCTTCATGAGGTTTGAAAAGCTGCAGCAGAAGGCGAAACATGTACTCCAAGGACCGAAACTCATTACTTTCTCATGAAGTTCTTCCTTTTCAGTAATCTGGTATGTAGCTCAATCACTGTAGAGAACAAAAGGGATGCTTTGAGTGGCGGTGATTGGACATGACACAGGTAACCTCCACAAAGACGACATGATCATACTAATCTCAGGGAACTAATCCATGCTGGGAATGTGTAAGTACGGTAGAATCTTCAAATCTCAGCCTTATCAATTTTCAGTCTTGCAGCTTCCCGGTGATAAGTTCAATTAGTACTGTATTCATTAGACGGATTGCTTGAATACGCGATGTCTAGTACGAGCTTGTGGCTGCATTCTACTGAGGAATGCGCGTGGCGAATTCTTAGTATAGCAGCACTTTTGCGTGTCCATTGTCACATCTCATCACTTCTAAGGTGATCTGGGAAAGGTAGGCCCAACCCCTTATACGCATCAACTTGGCTGCAGCACTAGAATTTCAACTCCACTTCTATACTATTCCTGACACATGAAGCACTTTCGCACAAGAGCACGAAAAATCGCCACGCCTAAACATCTGGCGACTTTCACAAGGCGTGCAAACGCAATGGAGAAATGATAGGAGAGCATGTCTAAGAATATGGCACGCCAGATAAATTGTATTTTAACGACCAATGCTCTTAACAAGACATAGCTTTTATGACGTCATACAAACGGTGAGAGTGTCGCGACTAAAACTTTTCGATAAGGATGTTCTTTGGCGATACTGAGCAAAGCTTAGATAGTTAATAAGCGGTGTTCTAGCAGGGAAACATCTAAGTCCTGATTTGATTCATATGATCGTTTTCTTGCCAATCATTCACAGCAGTTCGCAGGTACTCGCGTTCAGAACACAGGTACTTTGATTTAGCGACTTGGCCAGTCTCATTGCACAATGGTTAATCAAGTACTAGTTAGAAGGTGGTTAGAGTTATCTCACAGCTTTGTAGCTTGCCAGACCCCTCTCCCGACACCCTCCTGTTTCCGATTTGTGAGAACGTCAAGAATAACAGATCCTAATGCTAACATAGCCTTGTCGCTTATCTGGTAATGCGTAACGACTCGGTTACCCATCAGTTTGATCCCATGCCTATGGCCAGCTTGGATCCATTCGCTGTCAGTGACGCCCGAGGCCCTCAGGTTTAGCCATACAATATTTGTATCCACAGGTCTGATTAGTTTCCCTCCTTTTTCAGTCCACAACTTTCCAATTGTACTCGCTAGCGAATGGCTTTTCCTCAAGACTCCTCTCATATCGTTCTGGCCCATTCCAAAATTTTCAAGAAGCGCTTGTCTTGCAGCTGCAACTAGAACTCCAGACTGACGCATACCACCGCCAATACTCTTGCGAATCCGACGCAGCCGCTTGATCGAATCTGCTGAACCGATGACCATCGCTCCCATTGGTGCACCAATACCCTTGCTGAAGTCGACAGTCAGCAAATCAGCACACTGGGCATATTCTGCAAGTGTACCACCCCCTGCTGCAATGGCTTCCCAGAGTCTCGCACCATCAATGTGCACCTGTATCCCGGCTCTTGTAGCCCATTCTTTTACTCTTCGTAGCTCCGCTAGCGGCACTATCGTTCCATTTGAAGTATTCTCAATGCTCACAATTCGTGTTGGACACTTGTGTACGTCATCCGACAAGATAGCACTCTTTTCGATATCTTCCTGAGTCAAATAAAGATTGTTGCTTGGCCGCACAGCTTGCAGCATTGCCCCAGAGAAGTGAGAAATCCCACCAGCTTCCCAGTGAACTATATGCGCACTTGTATCGGCGAGGATAGCATGCGGAGGCTGCCAGAGAAGTGTTCGCAGAGCTAGCTGGTTTGCCATGGTACCAGAGATAACAAATGCAGCAGCTTCGTGATTGCACAGATCAGCCACTTCTTGCTCGAAACTGATTGTTGTGTCGTCTTCCCTATAGACGTCATCGTTCAAAGTGGTGCGTACGATAGCATAGAGCATGCTCAATGAAGGTGTAGTAACGACATCGCCTTTGAGATATTAGTAAAGAACAGCATGATCAGCGTTATGGTATATTACTTCTAAAGTCAAATGCTGCTTTACTTAACATGGGTGAGCCCCAATGCCTATTTTGTGATCTGGCAAGACTAGAATCATGTAACAAGTCAGACTTGTTCATATCTGCCAGCCTTTGCTACAGTTCGCAAACGTAGGATGTTTCGTGCGAAAAGCGGTAAGCTCTAGAATAGCTCAACAACTCAACACTTATGTACAGTACATTATGAATCAAAACACACACAGCGACACGTGAATACTTGTATCAGACCCAAAGTGAACCGAGAGTAATTGCACTAGCCAGGATCTCCTTGCGTGTTACCCTGCGCTGGAATGAAATGCTGAAATTAAGGTTCTTACCGGTATATGAACACAAGGTCTACTTTCTAGGGTTCGCTTAACTAGAAGAAATGGTCTCAATGGGCAGGAATAACTGAAACAGGAAATGATATTCAACTCGGCTTTGCTACGGTCGTGTTGTTCGGCCCGAACGTTGTGCAGTTCAAAGCCATGGTTGGTCGGACCGTTCTCAGGTCACATTTACAGCTGATGAATACTTGTAACAAAGTCTTTTGATATCAATAGGTTCGTTTTGACCACAACCCAAAAGATGTTTAAGAACTCAGGATACTAGTGAAGCTTATTCTAACAGCTCAGAGTTATCCACGTAGATGTTATTTATGATTATTAGAAGAAATACGAGCAAGAAAACTATAGATCAGTAAGGAAGCTGGAATAATTGTTTCCCGCAATTCTCGCGCGTAACTTATGACGTGGCCTCAGAGACAAAACTTAAAGTGAAGTTACGCCGAGTACTGTCTAGGATGTTGGGCCTAGTTCAGTGGTCTCCAGCCAGGATGGAACGCCTGCTAGCGCAGGGATATAGTAAGCTGATTTATTGGTCAGTATATAACGCTAGTACATCAAAAGAATAGCTCTGTTTTAAATACAGCCAATAGGCAGGCTAGTACAGGTATTCGGCAACCTCCGTGGACGACACAACCTCCGGGCTATCCTAGGTAAGCCACAGCTAGCCACCAAAGCCATCCAGTTTGTAGAACAAGCGCAGATCCTTGGGCATGTTGGGATCGAAGACGCGTAGACGACAGCCAAGCGCTGGGGGGAGGACTGTAGGTATCGCGGTCGCAAAACACGAGGCAGCACGCCTCTACGAGCCTAGAAGCACAGTATACTGTTAGTAGAACCATTATCTAGATGAGGTGCCAGCCAGATTGTAGATAGTGGTGAGGGGAAACGGCAGGCCTCTAGGAACAGCTGGCTCCCGTAGGGGAGTGACGTGGGGCGGCGCAGATTGACGCCTGCGCGGCGTCGGCTGTTGGCTACGCCAGCCATGCCGGGCATAGCTGCGGAGAAAACGCGGCTGAAACCGAGTAGGACTTAATCAATCAATCAATCAATCGACACAGTGCGCCCATTTAGCCAAAAAGGCATGCACAAGACAACAAAGCTAATGATGTCTCGGTGTAGTCAGTACTCATCGTCGTCGTTATCGTCTTTTCTTAGATCTTAGGGCGTAGCCCATCACATAGTTATAGCCCAACCCCGTGTAACGTAGAGGCGAATAACGCTCCACGATAATATAGAGTTATAGAGTAGACTTACCTACCTCTATAAGTCTTATATTAGTTAGTAGGTAGGTTAATTATATATCTCTACCTTAGAGGTAGTTGTTACGAACCTGAAAACACGGGCAAGAGCAGAAGTTAAGAAAGAGGAATCTCGGTGTCCCTCTCTCGCGGCCCTCATTCAGGCCAGCCTATATGAGCCAATGACGTGTGTTCCACAAAGCTTGGCGGAACGCCACCATGGAACAAGTCACGTGTGTTCCACAGGTATCACGAAGTTCCACCAAGTACCACGCACGGAACATTATGAAACAATATGGAACCATGGAACACAACACAAGTATATAGGAACAGGCATTGAGCCCTTATGGCTCGATGTGTTCAACTTAAGTTACGAGTACAAGTACTACAATACAATAGTTACTTGAGAACCCTTTGTTCATACCACCCTGTTGCTTCATCCGCGAAAACCAACCTCTAGAGCTCTTGACACCTGAAGTCTTATACTACTTCTACTCGAGAACCTTACTCTTAACAGTAGTATTAGAGATAATAGTATAAAACTATAAATCTACGTACTAAGTTCGTTTTCATAAACTTTTAGAGTTATAACCATTATATGTATTTTAAATACACCTTTTAATATCAAAATAGTCTCTAAATTGTTATTTTATAGTGCTATAATAGGCCGCAGGGACGGTAGTAGGTATTATTATTATTATTCCATTATAGTCCTGTATTAGCCGTTGGCTATGTAGGACTTTGGCCATAGGCCGCTCTATCTACTTACTCTACAATTTAGGGAGTTTTCGATGGGGGTAGTGTAGCTATTGTGCTTCGGCCTTTGTCTATTTGAGCTATTGCTAGCTTTCTAGACGCCTGGTGCTAAAGAGCAGTTTGGTAACAGGGAGAGATGTAGGCCAGCTAGCCTACCTTCCAGCGGGCTCTCTTAGGGGAAAAGAAATACCGCTAATAAAATCAAATCAAATTCTTCTTCTTTATTTTTCTTCTTTTGTTGTCGTTTCTCTTGTTTTTTCTTCTTTCTAGCCTTCCTGGCCAAGGTGCCACTTTCTTGTTCCTATTCTCGTGCTAGTAATGAAAGCCAAAGTAGCTTCTATACCGCTCGTAGTATGGAGTAGAAGTGGGAGTTTGAGTATTTTCTGGTCTAGAGTCTTTTTAAGCTGGTTTCTTTCTGCGCTGTAGAAGCCGCAGTATAGAAGTAGATGCTCTGCTGTTTGCCGTCTCCCGCATTTGCACAGATCGCATTCTTTTCTCTTAAATCTCTTTAGGTACGAGTTGAAGTATCCGTGTCCTATCTTGAGAGAATAGAAAGAGCTTGAAGTATCTCTTTTCGTGCCTCTTGGGATTGCTAGTTGGTTTTTAAACTTAAGATCGAAGATAGCTCCGTAGCTAGTCTTCTTCTCTCTTGCTTTTTCCCTATACTTTCTCCACTCTTCTGCTTGGCTAGCTCGTTGGAGGAGCCTGATCTTGGTGCCTAGGAAGGCTAGGCTTGTTTGCGATTTTTTTGGTGTTTTTTTTGTAGCTTCCTTAGCTAAGGAGTCTGCTGACGGTAGTAGGTAGGTTGTAGGTAAATTTGCATTAAGCTGATCATTTGCATTAAGGTGGCTAGCGCTAACCTACGGTTGGCGCGTGACACGAGTAGTTTTTATCACACGCCGATCTTCGCGGGAATGAGTTAGAGAATCCCCTCTTCAGCTGTCTGACTGCCAGGCCGCTAGCTAGATATGAGACTAATGGGGCGCCGCTCTAGCGCGGAACCACCGCACATCTAATTGGTTTTGATCGTCAACAGCGATAGACTACAGGTATGTATCCCTCCTTCCCGCGTCCACGCTTAGGTGTCTGACCTATAGGAATCATGTACTTGCCTTCTAGTCGTGAGAATGACCGGAAAGCATGGCTACGGACTCTCCCTGCGCTGTGAACGTTTCGCAAGCCCATGCCCCCATCGCGATCGTGGCAGGGAAGGAGGATTATTCACTAGGATGTCGCGTTTGAGCGTTGTTGGCTTGAAAGGTTGAGTAGAGCCACGCAAAAGCAGGCTTGAGACAGGCAATCCCAGAAGAGGGACTGCAAACTCGAAGCACTTGATCATGTACACACAGTACATACTTTCTAATCAGCTTTGGCGGAACTGCAGACGAAAACTCGTATAGCGACAGGCTTCGGCAGCTATATGCCGGGCCGTCAGAATAAGCCTTCTTTTTGACGTGTAACTAACGGTCCTGTTAAGTACAAATGGGAACTTGCCCTATTGTAGTCACAGACGCGAATTAACGCCGGCAGCCCTGTCCACCTAGACGTATAACCATGTCTGGCCTTTCGCGGAAGAAGGGCAGAACTTACTGGGACGGCCGACAGTGGATGATGATAGGCCCGACTTCACGCGGCTGTAGCAGCAGTACACACTGGCAAATCCTTGAAATCGAATCGATTATTGGACGAACGCCGCCCCAGGTATATGTCTATACAGCAGTCTATCTGATTCGCCTAAGAAAAAAAAGGACATAAATAAGCGCTTGCACCTGAAGGTAGCATTGCTAGCGGAAGAATTTCATGATTTATATCTCTCAAATTACGGTATCCTACTAAAAAATAGTACACGCGAAGTAAGACATTTGAAAAGACACAGTAACCCGTTGCACGATGGTAAATATCCAGGAAGCACTACCAAAGATAAATATCAAGGATCTTGAGAAGATATGGGCCACGAACGGAAAGATTTTGCCAGCAGCGGTCAATCAATGTGTCCACGAGCTGTTTGCTGAGCAAGCAAGAGCACAGCCTTCTGCGCCCGCTCTTTGCGCCTGGGATGGCGAGATGACCTACGGCAAGCTGGACGAGCTGTCCACCCGGCTGGCGGGTCATCTTGTCAGTCTGGGAGTCAGAGCTGAAGACATGGTGCCGCTGTGCTTCGAGAAGTCCATGTGGACAGTGGTAGCCATGCTGGCAGTGCTCAAGGCTGGCGGGGCGTTTGTGCCACTGGATCCAGATCATCCCGCCAGTCGACACGAGGAGATTTTCAAGCAGACGAAGGCCAGGGTGGTGCTCACGTCAGTGCAGCATGCGACGCTGTGGCCAGACTTAGGTCGCCATGTTGTTTCGGTTGGCGAGGCCTTCGTCAGCCAATTACCATCTGTCGAAAACATGGATAAGGTTACAGTGTACCCGAGCAATGTCGCCTATGTCATGTTCACGTCAGGTAGCACCGGAGTCCCGAAAGGCGTTGTCTTGGAACATCACGCAGTCGCTACAGGCTGCCTGAACCATGGAAAAGCAATCGGAATTGAACGCAATACCCGAGCACTTCAATTCGCTACGTACACATTCGACGCTTGCATAGCTGAGATCATAACACCACTGGTACGGGGCAGTTGCATCTGTATTCCTTCCGAGGACGATCGACAAAACGCCCTGTCAGAAGCAATGAATGCCATGAATGTGAACTGGGCACAGCTTACCCCGACTGTTGCACGCCTACTGGATCCCCGGAAAACCCCATCACTAAAAACACTCGTCCTTGGAGGAGAACGAGTGAACGGTGTCGATTGGGAAAGATGGGGAGACAGTGTTAAGCAAATCAATGCATATGGCCCTACAGAGTGTACTGTTTGGTGCAACTCGCATACCAATAATGCTCAAGGTTACGAGCCTGGAACTATTGGCAAGCCTATTGCTTCCGTCAGCTGGGTGGTGGACCCAGACGATCACAACAGGCTCGCACCACTCGGTGCGATCGGCGAACTGCTGGTTGAGGGCCCGATTCTAGCGCGCGGCTATCTCAACGACGCGGTAAAGACAGAGGCTGCCTTCATCAACAACCCTCCCTGGCTGGTGAGAGGCAGCGAAGGCTCTGCTGGACGGCAAGGCAGGCTATACAAGACAGGCGACCTAGTCTACTATGGCACAGACGGCAACTTGTTATATGTGGGCCGTAAAGATAGCCAGGTCAAAGTGCGTGGCCAACGCGTTGAGCTCAGCGAGATTGAGTATCACTTGCACGAATGCATGCCCGAGATCAAACGAATGGCAGTCGAGGTAATCTCGCCAACAGGTGACAAGGACAAGGCCATGGTAGCCGTGTTTCTGGAGCTGGACGAAGAGGCACATGGCATGCAGCTTGTCTGCAAATCATCTGAAAGCGACTCGACCGTGCGAGTAGTTTGTGCGAATGACACTGAGGTAGAGTTGGCTCAGCAATTGCCAAGCCACATGGTACCTGAAGTGTACTTTGCTATAGCACAACTTCCGATGACAACATCTACCAAAATCAACCGGCGACGACTGCAGGAGATTGGGGCTTCGTTCTCAGCCCAGCAGCTGGCCGAGATGCGGACGCGTAGCCAGGGCCCGAAGCGTCAGCCTGAGACACAGGCCGAGCAGACGATGCAGCGGCTGTGGGCACAGGTGTTGGGTATCGAGGCGAGCCGCATTGGCCTGGACGACAGCTTCTTCCGCCTTGGTGGCGACTCCATCGCCGCCATGAAACTAGTGGCCGAAGCTCGCCATATCGGCCTCAAGCTGGCAGTCCATGATGTATTTCACGCTCCCCGGTTAGGTCATCTGGCCAGCCAGACCATGCATCACCTCTCGACTGGCCCCACTGCCATCACAAAAGGCGACCATTCTGGACCTATCGCTCAGTCGTTTGCCCAAAGCCGGCTGTGGTTCCTGGAGGAGCTACACCCTGGTCTAGCCTGGTATCTCATGCCACTTGCACTGCGCATCAATGGCCCTCTACAACTTGATGCGCTCAAGGCCGCCCTGCAGGCAGTAGAGTGCCGGCACGAAACGCTGCGAACCACGTTCTCCACTCAAGACGGCGCTGGTGTGCAGGTGGTTCGTTCGTTGTGTAGCCAAAAAGAGATTCCCGTTGTTGAAGTTTGCTCTTATGACGAACAGGACCTAATAAATGCATTACAGCAGGACCAGACAACACCCTTCAACTTGCAAGAGGAGCCAGGCTGGAGGGTGCGTATTTACCAACTCAACGAACAAGAATATGTGCTGTCTATTGTGATCCACCATATTATCTCTGACGGCTGGTCACTTGATGTCCTGAAGAAAGAGCTGGCTGTGCTCTATGCTGCTGCTGTCCGTGGCGAGGACCTAATCTCACGGCTATCGCCTTTACCCGTCCAGTACCGTGATTTTTCAGCCTGGCAGCGAATGCTAGAGCAGATGCAAGTCTACCAGAAGCAGCTCGACTATTGGGTGGCTGAGCTGCAAGCAAGCCGGCCGGCAGAGTTTCTGTGCGACAAGCCTCGACCGGCGACCCTTTCTGGTAAGGCGGGTACACGCCAGCTCAGAATCGACGGTCAACTATATAGAAGACTGCAGCGGTTCTGCAGAGCGCATGAAGTCACTCCATTTGTCGTTCTACTTACTGCTTTCCGCGCTGCACACTATCGTCTTACTGGCCAAGACGATGCGACGATTGGTGCTCCTAACGCCAACCGAGACCAGTGGGAGATCCGGGACATGATAGGCTTCTTCGTGAACATGCAGTGCATTCGAACCAAGGTTGAAGACGAAACATTCAAAGAGCTCGTACAGCAGGTCTACAACAAGGTAGTGGCTTCGCTTGCCAACCAAGACGTGCCATTTGAGAGTATTGTCTCTACGCTTCAAAGAGACAGAGATATCTCTCGCAACCCGCTTGCGCAAGCCGTCTTCGCGGTTCATGCGCAGAAAGACCTGGGCAAGTTCACGTTGGAGGGTGTGGAGACCAATGTCATGGACGTCGCCGCTACTTCGCGGTTTGACCTTGAGTTCCATTTCTTCCAAGAACAGAGCGGCCTACAGGGCTATATATACTTCTCAGAAGACCTCTTCGCCCCTGAGACGATATCGTGCCTAGCGTTTGTTTTCGAGAGCTTGCTCGATCAGTGTCTCGCCGAACCCGAGACAAAGATTGCGTCGGCGCGACTTATGACTAACAAGGCATACGCTCAGCTCGACCAGATGGGGCTGCTTCAAGTGGACGACAAAACCAGCTCTAGGGATTCAAGCATCGTCGACGTCTTCTGCGAGCAAGCTGCTGCGTGGCCGTCCAAAGTTGCAGTCAAGGATGCATCTGCAGAGATGACCTACATCCAGCTAGACGTGCAGTCAGACAGGCTTGCTCAGGCGCTTGCAATGATTCAACTGGCTCCCGAAACTGCAATTGGTGTGTTTGCAACCCGACGCTGCGAGACAATTGTAGCCTTCCTAGGTATTCTAAAGGCAGGGTTGGCCTACATGCCTTTTGATACACAAGCACCAGCAAAGCGGATAAAGACCATCCTATCATCTTTCCCAGGACAGAAGCTCGTGCTGGTTGGCATGGGTGTTCAGGCTCCTTCTCTTGGATCCACAGATGTCGAGTTTGTACGCATTGCCGACATGTTGAGTAAAGCCACTGACAATAGTCTCCCACGGCGTGCTTTGGAAGGCAGTTCAATTCCAGGACCGTGCGCCACCAGTCTCGCTTACATCATCTTCACCTCGGGCTCCACTGGCCAGCCTAAAGGGGTTATGGTGGAGCACCGCGGCATTGTGCGCATGGCACAACATGACCGTATCGCAGATTTCCGATCAACTAAAGCTACAGCACATATGGCCAACCTTGCGTTTGACGGATCGTCATGGGAGATATACACCTGCCTCCTGAATGGCGGAACTCTTGTCTGCATCGATGCCAGTACTATGCTAGACCAAGATGCCCTACTCGAAGCCTTTACTCAACACAGTATCCGGGTTGCCTTTTTCACCCCTGCTCTTCTCAAGCACTCCCTAGCCGCATCTCCGCGCACGATTGGCGTACTGGACGTGCTACTTGTAGCTGGAGATCGAGCTGATCCAGAAGACATGTTTGCAGCACAGAGCTTGGTGAAAGGTACAGTAGCCAACGCATATGGGCCGACTGAGAACTCGGTCATGAGCACGTTGTACGTTTTGACCGAAGAAGAGAGGTGTGTAAATGGTGTGCCTATCGGCAGAGCCATCAGCAGCTCGGGCGCCTATGTTATGGATTCTGAGCAGCAACTTGTGCCACTTGGCGTTATTGGCGAGCTAGTAGTAACTGGATACGGTGTTGCGCGAGGATACACAGACCCTAAGCGTAACGTCGACCGCTTTGTCACAGTCACTGTCGGTAGTACAACCATGCGAGCCTACCGAACTGGTGACTACGTGCGGCAGCGACCCACGGACGGGCAACTTGAATTCTTTGGCCGTATTGATGGGCAGGTAAAGATCCGAGGCCACCGCGTGGAGCTCGGAGAGATCGAGAGCGTCCTTCGTAGCCACAGATGCGTGCGCGATGCCGTGGTAGTGTTTGTACAGAAGGACCACAGCAACCAGGGGCTCGTTGGCTACGTCACGCTAAAGTCAGAAGCCGGAACGATAGACGACCAGGCTGAGGACAGCCGGCAGCAGCAGCATGTCAACGCATGGGAAGAGCGCTTCGATTCTGAGACTTACGCTCCAATCAACGGCATCCAGCCTAAGACGCTTGGAAGAGACTTTATTGGATGGACATCCATGTACGATGGGAGCGACATTGACAAGGCCGAGATGAACGAGTGGCTAGACGATACTATTCGTGCCATATATGCAGTTACTAACGGTCAACTAGGGCATATCCTAGAGATCGGCTCAGGTACTGGGATGGTACTCTTCAACCTTAGTGATAGCTTGCAGGGCTATGTGGGACTAGATCCGTCTGAGAAGGCCATTAGCTTCATTACAGAGACGGCCAGATGCATGTCTTCTCTTACGAATAAGGTGCGCATGTACAAGGCCACAGCAACAGACACCAGCCGCATAGAACGGCCCCTTAAGGCCGATCTAGCTATTCTGAACTCGGTTGTACAGTACTTCCCTAGCCAAGAGTATCTATTCAGGGTAATGGAAGATCTGCTTCGTATCGAGGGTATAAAGATGCTTTTCTTTGGCGACATCCGATCTCAAGCGCTGCACAGAGAGTTCCTGGCGACGAGAGCGCTGCGAATTGCGGGCGACAGGGCGAGCAAAGAAGACATTCTACGCATGGTAGAAGACATGGAGCAGGTCGAGCGCGAGCTGCTGATCGATCCTGGGTTTTTTACCTCTCTGCCAAGTCGCCTACCTGGTCTTGTTGAGCATGTAGAGATCCAGCCTAAGAAGATGAGGGCAACTAACGAGCTGAGCTGCTACCGGTACACTGCAGTCATTCACACCCAGTACGGAAAGGCACTATGCAAAGAGGTGCGACGTGTCCCTGAAAGCGAGTGGATTGATTTTGAGAAGCAGAAATTGGATCGTTTATCTCTCGTGCAGCAACTAGAGAGTCTCTCTAGCATGCACACTATAGCCATCAGCAACATTCCTCACAGCAAAACTATCCTCAGTCGATGTCTTATGAGCTCCCTGGACGCTCAAACGCCAGTCCAGAGGGAGTGGATTTCTTCAGTCCGCCAGCAGGCAGAGCAAATACCGTGTTTGTCAGCTACAGACTTGATCGATATGGCTGAAGAAGCGGGTTGCCGTGTAGAGATTAGCTGGAGCAGGCAGTACTCTCAGCGTGGGGGGCTGGACTGCATCTTCTACCGTCGTCAGCCTAGTGATGAAGCGTCTCGAGTGCTGTTCGAGTTTCCTAGTGACCACGCGAATCGGCCACAGAACACATTCAGCAACAGGCCGTTGCAGCAGCAGTTTGTCAAAGAAATGCAACAGCAACTCGAAGAAGCCGTGCGACTCCAGCTCCCTGCATACATGATCCCGCAGTCGATTCATGTTCTCGACAAGCTTCCGATCAATGAGAACGGCAAGGTGGATCGGAAGGCGCTCGCCCAGAGAACACAAACTCAAACAACAGGCACTGAAGACATGAAGCGGCAGCCAGAGACACAGGCGGAGCAGACGATGCAACAGCTGTGGGCACAGGTACTGGGTATTGAAGCGAGCCGCATCGGCCTAGACGATAGCTTCTTCCGCCTGGGCGGCGACTCCATCACCGCCATGAAACTAGTAGCCGAAGCTCGGAAAGTATCTATTTGTCTGAGCGTTGCTGATATTCTTCGCAATCCCCAACTCTCATCTCTTGTCCGTCTTCGCCATCTAGCACAACAACAAGTCTTGGAGAGTCCTAAACCCTTCTCTCTGCTACTGGCAGCCCAAAAAGAATTTCTCCTTTCTGAGATCATCAGCATCGACACCAACATGCAGAGCAGTGACATTACCGACATTCTTCCTGCTACGCATATGCAAGATGTTTTCATTTCCAGGGGCATCAGACACCCATCCCAAGCCTTTAACTATGTTTTCATGGACATGGGATATTCTGTGGACACGCTCCGCCTCAGGGAAAGCTGCTCCACTCTTGTTCAACATTTTCCAATACTTCGAACAAGGTTCATCTTTCTCAATGGCCAACTGTGGCAGGTTGTCCTTCGCACCCCGGAACTGCAATTTTCTGAGTTCGAATTCTCAAATTCCGTTGAGGAAGGATCTAATGCTGTCTGTGTAGAAGATAGCGAAAGATCGTCTCCCCTGGTACTGCCTACTTCGTTCATCCTCGTCAAGAGCGCTCTAGGGAAGTATCGATTAATACTCCGCCTCTCTCACGCTCAATACGATGGCGTCTGCCTGCCATTGATCTTGGAAACGCTTTTTTCTATTTACTACAGGAAGCATCTTGGCCCTTTGTGTGAATTTTCAACCTATCTGGCCTATGTACAAAGTCGACGATCCGTTTCAGAGCTGCACTGGCGCAAGCTACTTCAAGGCTCGCAGATGACCAACGTCACTTCAGTGCTTTGTCCGAGTGTGCAAGAAAGCGTTACTCCAAGAAATATCAAGATAGAAAGGGTTCTCAGCATGCCTCCGCTCCCGGAGGACTTGACGGTAGCTTCAGTCGTTAGCTCTGCCTGGGCAACTATCCTCTCATGCATCACCGGCAAAGAAGATGTTGTATACGGATACTTAGTAGCTGGCCGCAATTCTAACATCCCCTCTATCACAGAGATTGTTGGACCTTGTGTGAACGTCATACCAGTTCGGGCTAGAGTTCTTCCATCTACGACGTTGATAAGCCTTGCGAAATCACTCCAAGAACAATACCTCTCACTTGGGGAGTCGGATTCAATGGGACTCAACGACATAGTCCAAAACTGCACAGACTGGCCAGCTGCTACAACATTTGACTCGCTACTTCAACATCAAAATGTTGATGAGTGTCCTGCGTTCGACTTCGAAGGTGCAACCAGAAAACTCGAATTGTTTGAAAACCCCAGTACAGTATCTGAGATATTGAGCGTAGTGTCCTACCCACAAAACGACAGACTAAAATTCGTAGTTTGTGGCAACACACACATAATAACGATGGAGAATGCAGAGATGATAGGTCAAATGCTTTGCGAGACGATTGCAAAGCTCTGAAAGGCACCATAGATGCTTTCTGAAACACGGCAAGGCGCTTGAATCACATGTGTATTTCTATTGAAAATCATCTCAGATTACAATCGAATGAAAGCTCAGTTATTCTGATCTCTATTGGGTAGTTATTTAATTGATAACTACAGAGAATAATGGTAGGTAACGTACATCCCGCATAACCGAGAAACCCGCCTCACCGAGATGGACCTGCTATCCAACCTCCTATCACTTTTCTGCGCAGAGATATCGAGCCAGGCTTAATAAAATATTACTATCTAGACAGTAGTACTCAAATAGGTAATATTCACCACTAAAAATACAATCGTCTTCGCTGTCCTATTCATCATTTTATTCGCCACGTCTACATAATCTCTTTCTTTACATCCCAGCATCGCTATAATGATTAAGATATTTTTCAAGCTCGGGGTATCGCAACAATAGATCTATAGCCAAGACATATTATCCTACACGCTGAACGTGTCTAGCAACTAGATTGACCACCTCCGCGAGTTTCTCCGCGTGAAGCCTACTTTGCCAAGAGTAATGTACGCTAGCGTCGTGACCTAGCCCGCTTACGTAGCGTAGGATAGAAAACGAGTTACATATCTTATGTATTGTGCTATACCTAGTTGGCTAAGAAGTGAGTGCTGCTTTAGAGCTTCTGTGAATAGCACAGACTAGCTATCTAAGGCCGCTAGCGGACATCGCTTAGTGCCTATTCTTACGCTAACGCTGGCTCGCTCACTTCACAAGACACTGCTAGAGCCGACACGTGACTCAGATCTTCAGGCTGCAAGGCAGCGGTCGTTGTTAACGCATTTGCCAGTGAGCTGGTTTCAGCGTTCTTACACTCTCATACCGTTGCAGCTTCCGGTTCTGTAAGCAGGCCACTTCTGATCCCACGCTAAGCCTCTATTGCTTAGTGGTGATCTTGCCCAAATAGTATTAGTTTCTGTCAGCGATGCGTCTTCTTTCAAGCTCTCACACCAATCATCGCACGATATCGGTATGGTCTAACTTCTTTGGTACAAGCGTACATCAGGCGGATCCGTGTCCTGCGTGGGATGACAATTCGGCTATGTGCACAAAGCGGAAGCTGCAAGTGCATGAGAGTGTAGCAGTAGCAATTATAGCATCAAATAAGACTTACGTATAAAGTGAAGTTATTCTCAATAATGTAAAACTACTAACTCTGACCCTACCTCTACTTCCACCTGAGCTTTCGTAGCAGTCTATTCCGCTTTGAAGCAGGCTTAGTTGCTGAAGTCCCTGAATTAACCTCGTTTTGCATGGATGTATGATCTACCACGAGCGATCTGCTGGTAGAGGCATCTAGACCTCCTCGTTCTTCCTCTTCTTCCTCTTCTTCCTCTCCTTCATCCATTGCTAGAGCCTCTAGGTTGTCGCGCAAGGCTTGGCACTCGTCATGCTCCTGCCCAAACGTCTTCTCGTAGCCTAGCAGCGCGTGCGAGTACCAGTATCGAGCATCCTCTATGCGGCCCTGGCGTTTGCGTAGCGAGGCAAGGCCCCACATATTGTTGAGGGCTGGGATGAAAGTAGGACGATTCTTAGGCCCAATAGCTCTCGCATAACCGTCTAGTGCACGTTGGTACATCTGCTCGGCCTGCTCGAGCCTGCCTAGTTTTGCGTAGAGAAGGCCCAAGTTGTTGACGGTGTCGAGTGTCGATGTGTGGTCTGGCCCCCATGCCTTCTCGTATCCAGCCAGCGCCCGCTGGCACATCTGCTCCGCGTGCTGCCTGTCCTCATCGCCAAGTAGATACCCAGGATCATGAAAAGATCCTGGCCGTATAAGTGTCGCAATAGCCTGCCTTTCACACAATTTTACCCTCTCCGCTATCCATCTACTGATATAAACGCCATGCCCTATAATCCGCTTCCGCATCTTCCAGAACTCTACCTCTGGCTCTGAAGGCATGCTCGATGCCACTGGCTCTGTTGCTAAGCAGCCTAGTTGCTGCCGCTCCTCGTCTTTCGCCTGAGAGCTACACCATCGATGCAGCACCCCGTGCATCGAGTAGCTATCTGTGCCTTCTTTGCCATCAACGAGCGAATAGCGCGATAGCAGACCCATCACGTCCACAAACGACATCCCGTCCTCGGCTATCTCGAGCAACCACGTTGGAATAGCTATCTCTGCAGCCAAATTCTTACACTGTGCAAATAGCTCGTACCACACCTCTCTGTTGTCAAGAAAACTCCACAGCTTTAGTAGACAAGCTGCCGTGTCACTATGTCTCTGCACCTGCTCGTACGACATGGTCCAGGTAGTCCACACACTGCGGTCGCCATACTCGTCGAGCGGAAAGCGACCCTCGCTCTTCATCAAACGATCCCACGTACTGTCGTAGTGCTTCGCATATGTAGTCGCCGACATATCTGTCTCGCGCATGTACGACCCGGCTTGGGTGAGGGCTAGTGGAAGCCCGTGGAGAAGTTCAACCATAACGTCCGCGTTTGTTTAAGCTGCATCAGCTATGATGTCTCTTTTCGGCAGATAGAGCCTTCCTTATACCTTTGAGTGTTTTCCCAGCATTGTGCTCAAGTATAGCACGGGCCTGGTCTGCCGCCACTGCCCCCACCTTGACGCCAGACCCGAGCCGCTGGAGACTAGCCAGCCGGCTTGTGGTAAGAACTGACCCATGGTCTGCGTCTGGGAAGTAGCTTTTCACATCGTATGCCTGCGCGTCGTCTCGGTCGCGGTGGTTGCGGTCGACGTTGTCTATGATCAGCAGCCACTGGGCGTTTGACGGCAAAGACAGCCACTGCTGACACTCGCGCACCGCCTCGTCAGCCTCGACTGTGGCCTGGCTGAGGCTCTGCACGCCGTCAGCCGTCAGCTCGCTGCGTGGAAGTTTCTTCGCCATGTCGACAAACGACTGCTTTAGGCTGGCCTCGGACGACCCGTCTAGCCAGAACACTGCGCTGAATCGACCATGGTGCTTTCGCGCAAGCTCCACCACTAGCTGCGTCTTGCCGATGCCGCCTAGTCCATGGACGGCCACGACATTCCGCCGGCTTGTAGTAAGTGGAGGCTTGATAAGAGCCTTCTCAAGTGCTTGCATCTCGGCATCTCTAGCGACGAACTGGCTCACAACGGGCACACCTCGGAGACTAAAGTCGATCTTATACTTGCTCACACCTAGCGCGCTTAGTAAAACGTACTTAATAACTATAGTAGGAACTACTGTAATATATTATTACATTGAGATCGGGCCCTTAATAGTTGAGTAGACGCATTAACTATGCCCTCTATCACTTCCGCTACCGTCTGAAAGTCTTCCTCTTGAGCATCTTCGAACTTTTTCATGTCAAAATGAGTCCGTGAAAGCGAGAACTTGCTCGTCGACTCGGAAAGGTCAAGACACCCGGCGTGCTGGCTAACCACGAATCGCTATATTTGTTTTTAGCATAATCACTGTGTAGTGTATACCTAGCTTACAATCCGATCCTGCTTGCCTACGATTCTCCCTACGTTGCTCGACTTAAGCTCGAAGAAGCATACGACTTGAGTCTTGTTTGTCTGGTCTCGCATCTTCATCAGGAAGCTGTCGACCAAGTCCTGCAGATATGCATTCCCTGGCTGCAGCACATCAAGAGCAGCTGGCTGCACCTGGTCGTCGTGGTACTCACGCCGCGCTGCCTAGAGCATCTCCATCTGGTTCATCCCCTCGGCGCCTCGAAAGGGTGTGCCGAAGAAGACCAGGCCGGTAGTCGACGAGAATAGCCCAGGCCATTCTTTGGGGTACTGTTCGGCTTCTAGGAGTGCCTGCAGAAACGGTTAGCGACCATTGCGTCTTTCTCGTATCTATCTATCTATCCTCTTACCTTGAGCACAACCAGCCCGCCAAAGCAGTGCGCTACAAACACTAGCGGACGGAATGGAACATCCTAGCACAGTCAGCGGATACATGACGCCTAATGAGGTTTTTGTTCTGGATTTCCTTCAACAAAACGGTAGACTCGATTTCCATGATCTTCTGTATGAGGTCCTTTTTCTGTTCGTCACTTGTATTGCTAGCCTCAAAGTTGGCGAAGGCACTGTGATGAATATTTCTTGCGCTGGAACTGAGGTTTGCCGCTTCCTGGCTCCATTGGTGACCCGATCATCTTCCGGCGGCAATTTCCCGTTCATAATACTCGGTCGTCTGCCTACATGCTAGCATTGCTTGATCTGATTGGTGTTCAACATGAGCTATGTAACTTTGTAGAAAGTAGTTATGATGGTGGAGGTTGTTTATCGTCTCAGTAGCCGTGCAGATCTCAAAAGCTTGAGCTTGGAATGTATGTTGGAACATGTTGTTCAGCGTACGCGTTTCAGAAAGTTGGTCCTGGATTTCTTAAATCTTGCTCAGAAGTTGATGAATTTGGTTCTGCAGCTCAATGTTCTCCCGGTTCGCAGACGCTATAATCTCTGCGGGCTCCATGTTGAAAATTTCGCTTGTACTGAATCCGGTTGGGTAATGTATGGTCCTCGTTTGTGAAAGTTGGGATCGGTGGATTTGCGCGAAAAATGTGAAAATAAGTCCATTTATCTGAGATATTCTTTATCCTGTGGCGCAATAATTAGAAGCTTGGAGCTGAACCGGGGAAAATTAGGCAACCAATCTAGGCGTCAAGCCAGCGATGAAAGGCTTGCACGATACTGTTGCCCATTCAACGCCACAGCGCATGTTTCAGTGGCTGCCGAGGGGCCAAAGCCTTGCAGAGCCGTCGACGTGTTCATACTGTCTAACTGAATAATATGCACAAACAACAAAAGCGGCAATTTCAACACTTGAAATAGCTATCAAACGCGCGTTTCTTAGCGTCGCGAGTCGGTTGCGGACCTTCTTTTTTTTATACTTCTTACTAGCGCTAAAAAGACAGGAGTACTTGAAACTACAAACTTGCGTTGTCACGGTAACCACCGGGTTACCATAACACCTGGATTCTGCTGCTGATTGGCTGAGTGCTACCGAGGTACTACACGTACGCTAGCCACCCATGATATATATTCTGTTGACGAATTTCTGTTCTGATTCCTTACGCAACGTCTTGAGTCTTCACAGATAGTGTACGTAGCAATTCACCAACGCTTCCCAAAGCTTTTGGATTCGTGCTCCTAACATCTTGTGACATGCGTAAATCATCTAATATTCTATGTTCATCTGCAGCACTGAGTACACTGGGTCCCGCCATTTTCTTCTGAATCCAATACTGTGCAAGCTCCATAACTGCATGCTCTGGTCAACCACGTCGGGCCTCATACTGGCGCACCGTTTCCTGGTCACCGCCTTGCCTGGTGCTGACTTCCAAGACGGGATCAGCCTGAGCCTGAGCACTAGCACGGTCGGTTGTATCATCAGATTGAGTTTCGAATTCCCCAACATCCTCGCAAAAACTCGAGTGCAGAGAGTAAATAGCCTTTGCAACAACAAAATTTGCTTCACAAAGCTCGCGAGTGTTTCCAAATAGCGATGCAATAGGCGCTTGAGTGATAAGTTGCAGCGCAACTCTGACATCCTGGACGTCATTCGACATACTGGTAAATTAGAATATGAGGGTTGCATTTGCTGCGTCTGGTGAACGGAGAATATTATATAGAATTCTAGGCTTGAGAGACAGGTGCACTTTCGTGGGGCGACAACTAGCTAAGGCGCACCCGACACTGTCAGATCCTAACCTCATGAGACACCTCTAAGCACTTAAGGTCTCGCACATGTTCGACCTTTTTTCAGTACACATTACTATATCCTAATAACGCAATCCAAGTGCTTCCACAATCGGCTTCTGACTTCTGTTCGACGCGAAATTGTTAACCCACATCTCCCGCTTGGTGTTTGTTTGTACATCCATGCCGCCAAAAATCTACCAATCATGTGCACAGTCAGCCAATGGAGTCGTGACCGGAGACCTGTTCAGAATATTCCATTGTTCGAATGATACACTTCGCTTGAAGACTCTTTCCAGATTCAACTTCCAGCGTCTTCGCAAAGAGCAAGGGTTGAAACGTGGTAATGCAGTTGAAGAAGCAGCGTAGTGATACTTCCACTCAGCGCTAATCTTGAGGTTCAATGCTCCTATTTGGGAGTTTTAGTCCACTGGGTCTGTCACGCAGGAAGGGAATTGGGACACTACTGATACCAAAAATATGGTAAACAGGCACATTAGCTTCTTAGAAGCTTGTTAGAGAAACCAGATTTGCGTTCCTATTAACTTGCGAGGTAGTACTAAACGAAGTATCAGACGACTGTATTACTATTACAGATATAAACGACCAAAAGTATACCCAAGATTTATTTTACCTGTCCGAGACCGTCTATACTGCCAATGTGGCGGCTAGATCTAACCGAAAGAATGGGTCCACGTGTTGCCAAGGCATGCACAAAAGCTGGATATCCTGGATTAAAAGTCTAATACATGGTCAAAATTTTGACAATCTGTCGACCGTACGGTAGTGAAGGTAATCCATATCCTCCTGTGAAAACAACATGAGACTCCTGATATACGTTCCAAGTGGAGTCGAATCAATGGCTTGAATGAGAAAAACTGTCTTGAATTCTCTGTAGATGATCAGTTTTAGACGCGTGTTCTGGGTAACGGGGTAGTCGACATACGAATGCAGTGTATTCACAGGATTTCCCATGACTACTGGACCATTGCTTGTACTTCGAAAAGCCTTATAAGTAGTACCATCAACCGAACGGATACGGTCAAAGGCGACGATATTGGCAAGAGCATATCTCTTCCAATCATGGATGGTATGAAGGATACCTCGCTGGCCTTTGGATGTCTCTTTCACTGAGACGTCGATACGATTGAGATATTTCAGAATCTCCAGGTACGGTCTTAGCAATGCAGCCACGCCCTCATAGTACTCTGCTCGTAGCGAAGCCATCAGAGGATCTGTTGATGGCAGGTCTTGATCATTCCAGGCCAAACGCGGCATGATGGTAGATCTCCATGCCTCCATGATTTTGACCTTGGACTCCGCGCACCTTGCAAAATCGAAAAGGAGCTCGTCGTCAAATTTCCTTATCGACGCAAAATCTGGCAGCCGCAGATATTGTTTTACTTTCTCAAGTACCGTTCTTAGCATAATCCTTGTCCACAAAACATCATTAGAGACATCTTCCACCTTTTTCCCTGGTTTCAATGCGGTCCAGTCATGAAGGTAAGATGCGGAAGGGATGATGCTGGGGCAGTCATGGACGTCGCTAGCAAAAGAATTAGAGGGGCACTTAGACTGGAATGATCAACTAACCTTGCCAGAATTTGGAAGATCCTAACGCTTCTCTTCACTTCCTCGGAAACGTGATGCTTGGCAATCAAGCTACTTGCTATTAGCCTGACCGTCTGCATAACAATGAGTCGCCTTACTTCTTGACAATGTCCTTGTATATCGATTGAGCAAGGCACAGGCTCGCCAAACTTTCTCCAAGCATCGCATTTTGGTTGTTGTATAGTGCAGCTAGAGTCAACGCTTGTGCATAAGCAATGCTGCGATCTCCACACTTGCACTTGAGAATATATTGCGCCCAGTCATAGTAAAAACTGCCTGGTACGGTATCCGACTTAATCCTCAATTACAGGTATAACAGTGCGAGCAATTGATAACCCATCATGGCGGTCACTCATCTCCGTAAGAGCGATAAGAGCTGTACAGCAATGACCTCGGCGATCAACCCAGTTAGCAGTGATACCGTTGATTGCTTTACGTCTGCTAGAAGTCCAGAGATCAAAGGCAAGGTGTATAGAGCTAATTGCTGACTTCATGTTCTCTCGGATCTCTTGTTTGTGGATAGGAAATTCCTGGGTGATCCACCGGCTCACTGTACGTGGGTTGAGTACAACGTCAACTTTTAACAACGGGTGAGCTGTTTGTACGACCTTCTTAAAGTAAGGGCTATTAATTTTCTCGAATGGGACGTTATCGTATACAATCCAACGGAAGATGTCTTTACGGAGAATGTCTGGATCGCTAGCCTCGGTGAGAGGGTCGTGAGTTGATTGCTGCTTTAGATCGCCGTGGTCAAATGTTGCTATTGAGTAGTCTTGATGAAGTTGGCTCACAGCGTCGGTGACATGCTCCTTGTACGTCTTGTAGTGAATGTCTTTAAAGTGCTTAATTACTCCTTTTGATCCACCCTGCGTACGCACAGGCTCTTCAAGAGTTGGTCTAGCAAGGTGACAAGCCTTGCACAAGAAACACTCTGTTCTCTCGACCTTCCTAGTCTTCGTATTCACTCTTGGTCCGATTAATGGTACTCCATAACGCCACCACCAAGCACTTGTTCGTTTGTGTCGCTCTAATAACTCAAACCCCTGAAGAGGGCAGGCACCAGCATTCCAATCGATCCACTTATAATCGAACGGCATAGATATAACGGGAGCCGGCTCAGCTAAGGCGACAACAGTGTCCTCATAGGTCTCTTGAAATCGAGTAGGTACCTCTAGCTGGCTTGATTGGAGGGTAGAAAGGGTAGATCCGTCATCTTCATAGATACTAAACGTTCGATCAAAGGGGCCTTGAACAGGTGGTTCTGGGTCAAATTGCGTGCCAGGAAAGTCGCGCTGGCTCGCAAACTGAAAGTTAAAAGTCATATTAATAGTGTAGAATAGTTTCTTGATATAGAAGTAGAGCAGAGATATAGAGTATTGTAGGTAAGAGATGAGATGAGGTGAGACTTCTAATATCGCTGTGGATTGACTGGTAACCTTACTGTCACAAGATGCTAGGAGCACGAATCCAAAAGCTTTGGGAAGCGTTGGTGAATTGCTACGTACACTATCTGTGAAGACTCAAGACGTTGCGTAAGGAATCAGAACAGAAATTCGTCAACAGAATATATCATGGGTGGCTAGCGTACGTGTAGTACCTCGGTAGCACTCAGCCAATCAGCAGCAGAATCCAGGTGTTATGGCAACCCGGTGGTTACCGTGACACATAGTCTGCGACAATAGGCCATACATTTCTGCCCTCTTACCCCAAATTCAGTATTAAATGAGTGAAGCAGAATTTTGGGGGCCTTATACGGTAATTGGACCTTCCCAGCCGCCTGGTGCGGTGTTGATGCCTTTCTTGATAAAGTAGAGTAAAGAAGTTGTGGATTCTGTCGAGTGGGAGAAACCCACTATATACCGCGCTAGCCTACATTGGGGTTATGCCGTGCATAACTGATCCGCATAACTCACAACATTTCTTGTCTTGGTACGATATCTTATTCCGCCTGTCCAAAACGCTGTACACGAATCTGTTCCTTTGTTCAAGTATATAACATGGAACATGCGAGCCGAGAGCCGATTTTAATAGTTTGAGTCTTTCTTCAACCGCTTGCGCACACATTGACCCTTTTGGTTTGCATTGCTCCTAACACTCCCCTTCTTCGCTTACCCCTGCTAACGTTCCACCTACCGTATTACGTATTCCGCCCTTACCAGCTGTACCTGGTGACAACTTTCAAGTTAACCAGGACAACTTGCTCTGTCTTCCGGTTTGCTGGACCACAGTCACTCGTTTCTTTGTATTTAACTTTGCAGCGCGTGCAGTCACTATCTGGGGCCGTCCCGGCGAAGCGACTGCTGAGAAGATCTTCGCCATGCGTTATATAATTCGGCAGGTGGACTGCTGAAAGGTTTGCTTGGCTTAGGCTCCAACGAGTACGAGACACAGAAAGCTGCGCAGACGGGCGCTTTAGGGATTGTAGTCAGGGAGCAGATTGGCGAATTTGTGTGTAGAGAAGAGGCACCGAGATCTTGCTTTTCACTGAACTCGTCCAACTGAAAAAACGCCACTCTACGCGGAAGTTTGTAAGTCCTCGCAACCCATGATGTTTCGCCTCTAATAATACTCAAGATACGTTGATAATACACCGCTACACCACAGAAGCCCTCATCAGGTATTCCACATAGATGTATAGGGAGATCGAGATGCCATCAAAACCAAAGACCTGCCGTAGAGTCGCGAGATAAGTGAATTAGACTCGCAAAATTACCAATCCGGATACCGTGTCATAGAGCTTCCAATCGAAATTGCCAAAGAAATCAAGTTCGCTGCCAAGGAACTTTCGAAACTCCAGATATCTCAAAACTCCAATTTGCTCGCTACGTTTATAGCAGTATGCCAGATCAGATATGCTACATACGAGCTTTCCAGAGTCACTGGTGATTAGCTTGATCGCTTTGGATACTCTGCCTTTAGCTTGACTACCATTCGTACCTTGCCATGTCATTTATTAATCTCCTCGGCTGCTTGGCGCAGTAGTCAATCGCCTGGCCTGTTGCAATTGCACATGGATTTTGTGCCCCAGTTGCATGCAACGTCGGTTCGAACCCGGCAGGAGTCAAAACCTTCTTTGGGGGACCAGTCGACAGCCGAGGGGAATTTTAGTCACTTCCCTGGTAAGAATCATAACTCCGATGATTCGTCAGTTCAAACCTGACAGGCTGTCACATATTGCGCTCGCCCCGCAATAGACTAAGTAGTCGCTTCTCACGGCTACTCATGGAAGAGATACTCGACAATATGGACAGCGAAATCGGCGCCCGTGGCTGGTGGTGTTCTGGTCCGCTACCACCCAACGGACACGTTACGACCAATGCCCAACCCTCCAACGATAATATCGGACCCGCGGGTACAGTATAGCTACGACCCTCCGAACCCTGCATGTACGACAGGACGACAAGGACCAACATCAACTAAAATACCCGAACAACATGGTCATCAACGACAAAAACGGCAGCACCGACGATTAGAGAAAGTATACCTGTTACGAAAGGCGAAGGAACCAAGCTCCACAATACACACGGACGAGAACAGGGGTGTTTACAGCTAGTACCTAGCTGGTTTTGCCCTGTACAGATGCAAGAAGTGTTCATAGACCCGAAAGGGAACCAGGTAGCCCGATAAATTGATCGTATTATTACTATTTGTTGAAAATACTCTGATCGCATGTCATGAGGACGCTAGGTCACTTGACTTGGCGACGCCCTATATCAGCCGAGCTATACATAGTTAGCAATCTACACACTCAACAACCACTTTTAGCCCCAACAGAACCATCCATTACATAGTCATACTATGGCAAAGTACCTAATTCTAACACTATTATAGTTTGGTTTTGTTGTGGGTGGGGAAGGAGTGGGGGTAAATGAGGAGTGTAGTGAGGGTGTGTAAGATAGACATGTATAATGAGGCAAATTGTGTATGGGGTATTTTTTTCGGGTAGATGTAGTTCTTTTTTAGGTTTGTTTGTTTGTTTATTTGCTGGGTACTACGATCGTGAATAAGATTGGAAGGAGTATTGTGGGATCTAGTAGAAATACTATTGTTATTCCTGTACAACGTCAAGTGGATGGCGAAAAAAACCATGTGTTCAGTGATTCATAGAAAAAAAGCATATATGTATATATCACAGCAATATGAAACACGATCGGTTGATGGTTGATTTTGAAATTAGCATTATCTACTAGACTGACGTTACGAGTTTACAAAGAGTGACTTGCAGGTAAGATACAAAAGCGAGCGAGCGTAGTAAATAGGATCGAGAGGTAAAAGGGAATGCGGGCATAAAAGAGCGTAGGTTTGACATCCATGTTCTTGTTTTGTTGTAAAGTTGTTTTCTCCCATTCTCTTCTTCACGTGAGCATTGTTAAAACATGTTCGTAGTGTTCTCCTTAGATAAGCAGTCGGTTCTTTTACAGGACGATCTGCACGGTTTGCGCGATACTGGGGACGCCTTGCTTCGAGATGACGAAGAGGAAGTAGGCACCAGGGATGAGGATACCGCTGTCGTTGGGGAGCGTGGCGGTGTAGCTGTTACCGTTGGCGTGGACGTTATTCAGGGGGACACGGCGCTGGTCGGTGTTGACAGAGTGGGTGACGCTACCGATGCGGACAAGGACAAGGCTTGCGTTTGTAGTGCCTGCGTCAACTTTCACGGTAAGCGTGCCTCCGACCTTGACACTCCGGGCGCTGAGTGAGGTAATGATAGGACGAGTGGCTGGGGAGCCATCCTGGTTGAAGAGGTAGGGCGGAGAGAAGATTTGACCATCAGCGTGATCGACGAGCTTGTTGCAGTTGGCGGAGCTGCGTCCGACTCCCTGGGCGACATAGCAGAGACCACCACCACCGCTAAAGACACGGCCATCAGCAAGTAGGATGCTGACAGAGTGGTAGTTGCGCGGTACGGCTTCTGGTGCTAAGACCCTCCAGGTCTTGGTCGCAGGGTTGAAAATTTCGGGGTACAGGGCACCGTCGTCATCGGTGAATACCTTGGAACGGCGTTGACCACCTGTGACAAGAATGCGACCATCAGGCAAAACAACGGCGTTAGAGAAGCCACGGGGGTAGGTCATGTCGGCGACACGCTCGACCTTGGCTGGAGTGTTGGGTTCACCGATGGTTATAATGTGGGCACGGGCATTGGCATCCGAGTCCGTGTAGTCCGAAGAACCACCAGCGCTGAAGATTTTTCCAGCAGTGGCATCATACATGACGAAGATACCGCACATGGCATCATCAATAGGGTCTCTGATACCAGCAGCCACCTGAGAACCCTTGCCTGTTGTTCCATACCAGTTCATGGCCTTACTGGGCCCGGCTTGGAATACAGACTTGTTCTTCCAGCCAAAGAGCCATGCATGGTTGTCCTCGCGCCAGATGCCTTCATGATCCGTGGTAAGCATTGGGCCAATCTTCGAGTTTGGAAGAGCAGTCCACGTGTTAGTAGCAGGGTCGTAGACTTCGCCGTCCTTGCCCATGCGGGGGCCAGAATACGCGCCTCCGATGGTGAAGATACGGTTGTCGGATGTAGTGCAGGATGATTGGTAGCCACGAGCCATTTTCCTAGGCGAGTTAGCATAGAGACAGATGTTTTATCCGATAGTCACATACATGTCGGCGGAACGAACAAAGCTGTTCGAAGCCGGGTTGTAGGTAGTAACGGCATTCGCATCAGAGCCTCCTTGGATTACAAGTCGTCCGTCTTGAAGACTGCTCATTGCAGGGCAGAACATGTCGTGTTGTGTGTTGCTCACAGTGCGAGCTGAAACAGCTCCACTACAAAGGATGTCAGCGTACTTGATGTCTCGATCACAAATAGAACTTACGTTTGGTAGTTGTAGTCGGCAAACTGTGTACGTCCACCAGCGCCGCCAAAGGCATCAACATCCCAACTGGAGAACACAAGCAGTCGTTGCGAGACTGGGTACTCTGGAACAACATACGCAGCGACAGGAATCACTGGCAGGTGGATAAGATCCGACCACTCGCCGTTCTGTGCAGGGGCAGATGGTTCAATCAGGCGCATGACATCGTAACGCTTGTCGGTGGACCAGATCAATGTATTGGAACGCGCATCAGCCTTGATATGGCAAACAGACTCGGCTTTATCGTAGACTGCTGCTTTGCAGGTCGCCCAGTTTGCGCAGAGGTAAGCACATTTCTCAAAGTCTGCAACACCTTCAAACAACTTCTCAGTTGGCCCACGGATATCAGTACCCGGACAAACGGTGTATCGTTTCTGGAAAGCCTCTTCTTAGCGTGTGATATCGCATCGCAACATCTCATGTGAACTTACCTTGTTTCTTCCGTACGTCCATTCTCCTGCAGGGCAGCGAGCAATATTAACTTGCTCAGCCTGAATTACTTGATAACGATCGCTGGAAACCCAACTTAACCCCGCGATTTCCTTGAAGTGGCAGTCCTTTGTCCGTGTATCATAAACGGCTTTGAAGCAGTCCATGCTCTTGTCACAGAGCTTTGCACATTCTGTGACGGAAGCGACTCTGGGTGTCACTGAGGCTGTAGGACCAGTGAGGTCGGTTCCCGGACATACTCGGTACCTAATACCCTGGGTACCGGTAAAGACTGTGTCGGTGCCGGGGCACGCATTAAGAGCATTAGTGGATTGGAAAAGAATGGCTGCAGAAAGCACTGCGAGAAGGGTTTGGGACTGCATCCTGGATGTCAACACAGAGTGCGGCGCCTGGAGACGTTTCCCAGGACAGGGCGCCAACCTGCTATATAGCTGTGCCAATATCCCAACTACCGATTCAATACTTCGACGCGCGCCGGGCCACATGAGTTTGCGAAAGTGGGTAGTGGCCAGACATGGAACGGAAGGGCTGTTGCCCTAGCATCGGAACAGGCAAAGTATGTACCAGGAAGGGCAATGTGCCTGAGTAGGGATCCTTGCAGACGATCGTCAACATACCGTTATTTTGTTATGGTCGATAGCGCTAAGTGACTTTGGGGTAAACTGTCAGGGGTTCATGCCATCGGTAGCGGGCCGAAAATCCAAACTCGGCTAGGGGTGATACTATTGTCGGTGCCATCGACCTCCCTAGAGTCATGCCGAATGCTGCGCCTCAGGAATCATAACAATCTTATCTACCATGAGAAGGCTAGCTTGCGCACCGAAGCAATGCCGGCAGATATTACTGGTTCATGCTATAATTCCCAAACGTTTGGGGAACTATATTGGCATAACAGTGCTCCCACATCGATGCTACTGTGGCTGCAGCTGCCACATACTGCGCGAGACGCTGTCGTTATCGTCGTGATGGTGTTAAGCGCTCGCAAAGGGAGGGTTTTGTTTTCCTGCCAAGTTGCTTGAAACGCCAAGGCAAACTTACAGTTGATCCCTGCGTACATCAGGGTGACGATGGTTACAAAGAGAATCTTTGGCCAGATACCCACCGCTGGAATATTGCCCCTGTCCCTTCAGCAGGAAGGATGTGCAGTACACGCCATTGGATATAGTATATAGCTGCATACCCAGACCTATACTCTGCCAAGTAAGAGCCGAGTTCATTCTGACTGACGCAGTTCGTACTGCAACAGTCTATTGTGACGAAAGACTACGAAGACACGAATAAGAGGTCCCATGTTTGCTTCCGGGGTCGATTCTGGTGTGCGAAATGGAGACTTGGTATGATTCAGTCCATCGAAAATGACTTAGATACGAGCCTTTAGGGCGTAGTGAGAACCAGTCTACCTGGTGGCTGGAAACTGTATGCCATCATAAATCAAGTAGTGTGCAACGTTCCCATGCTACTGGTAACGTTTCCTTGGCGCTGAGTAGTTCTTAGCTGAGTAATTTTTAGGAATAGAATTGCTCTAAATTTGCCGTAGTTAGGCCGGATCTGATCTCCTCGGCCAGCTTACTAGCAAATCTCTAGCAACGTATATATCGGCAGGATCTGGTCACGTAGATGAACACCTTTGTTTCAATTGAATTGAGCCCCAGAACACCGTGTTCACCAATTTTGCTCGGGTACCGCGCCCCAGTTTGACGTTGGCCAGGTCCACTGCATGTTGTTGAAGCTTGTCGAAATTTGCGCAGGTGCCATGGAGAATGTTTCAGTCAGACTGTAGCATTGGCCAGTGCTGCCTAGGTCCATAAGCCCGGATGCATACGGGATACCACCTAATTCTACAGTCTCATAAGATTCCATCTCTCTTTCACTCATACGCGATAATCTTTGTGTAATATAATTAACAAGCAAGGGTGGTTCAGAACGTATGGATGCTGCTTTGCGCGCGTCCCATGCTTGGAGTACGAGTTCTGAGAACATTGCGAAGAAAGGGTTTCTAGGCCTCGATTCCATGGGATTGTCCTTATTATGGAGGCCCACAAAGCGAGCAGAGCAGTTGTCGCTCATGGCTTGCCAGGCCAAATCCGCATGGTTTGACAGCGGCCGTCGTTTCAAATCTTGGATTAAGTGGACGTAAGCGGGGAAGGGAAAATGTAGGTAGATGATCCATCGGAAAGCTTTGGTCAGAGGGGAGCTCATCAGCATTGTATCGCATTCTAGCATGGTGCGAGCATGTGTAAGGCTGGCGCCGCGTTGTTCGTCGGTTTCATTCTCGGGATTCGGCGACCGCGTTGCCAAGTAGTGCGCAAACCGAGTTTTTGCAAAGAAGACACGCGTCCACCATATTGTCATGAAGTGCAGCGGGTTTTGAGGATCGCATTGCGAGAGATATTTGCTCTCTAGGAAGGACTCGAAAGATGTAATGTCCTCTAATTCCGAGCAGAAACCGGATGGGGGCTTCTTCACAAGATTCTTCATGATTGGGTTGATGAAGTCTAGATGAGAAGGATTATGTCGGATGAAGTCGCCAAGCTTGCAGCGCACTACGGCGAACAATGCTTCAGATATATTGCTAGACTCAGTAGGTGGAGTCTTCATTTCATTGCGCAGGCTGAAATCGTTTATGTTGTGGGGGGTGCGGCAGTCCCACGTAGGTATGAGCGTAGCCATCTTGAAATCCGTCATCTCTGTGATGCGGCTGTCAAAAAGAACGAGGGACCACCACAACCGACGCCGCTAATGAAAGTCAGCATCAAGAGATATAGATGTGTGTTTACATACCAATTCGGCCTCAAGAACAGAATGTCTCGCATTGGTGGCCTCTGTATCGATACCCATGCGCTGAGCAATACGAATTGCGGTGCCTAGCAGGGACGACAATGAACGCGGGTCGACCTCGGGCTTGAGCGTAACCTGAACTCATCAGATGACTACTGGACGGCTAGCCAAATCTTTCTGTAACTTACTAAGTAGAGATGAAAGGCAGTCAAGCACTCACGATTGCTCGATTTTAGGAATCCGCAATTGAGCAATGCCTCCCTGGCCCCCAACTGGTAGCCCCTGAGAACCTCGATTCTAGGCGCACCAAACATGGTCTGACATTGATCTTGATCAAGACTAGCAACAGCCATGCAGTATATTGCAAACATAAGAGCTTCCAAGTTGGGTTCGATCTTGGTCACATCGCCAGCAGCATCGATGATGCGCGCTTGGAGAGTAGGGGTGTGTGTAAGCTTCAAGAGTGGGTCTACATTTTCCAAGTACAGTTGCCAAAGTTTGAAGATTTGTGTCTGAGATGGATGGAGAGCTGAAAGCTCAACCCCGACAGTTCGTGAGCAGAACAAGAGGTGTTCGTTACGGAATCTTCCCTCAGCAAAGAGCTCGTCCCATGCCTTGACGATTTTTTGTGGCTCGAGGACGCGGTCTGCGAGGTCAGTTTCATCAGACTCATCACTTTCCTGGCTTTCGCCGTCGTATGGATACTGCAGCTTTGCACGTGTCAGTACAATCACTGCGGGGCTTTGTGCAAGCTCACCTTGCGCACCATGGCACGCCAAAAACTCCTGAGAACAATTAGTAATACGATGGTAATTGGTTCAGGGCGAGCCCGCATACTTTGCTTGAGTGGGCTCGGTCGCCAGAGTTGGGCGTGATAGCTCGGCAATATCCTGGGCAGTATCTTTGCCTTGAGAACCAGCTACATGATTATTACCTATAGCATCTGGGCCGGAATAGCGCTTCGCCTGAGAGGTATGCAGCGGCTCGAAGAGAATATTGTGCTCTGTCAAGAGACGCTCATAGTGGCGAAGACGCTCCAACAATTCTCGCTCAGGGAATCTGCGGCGTCTCTAACGAGGAATGATTGCGGCAGAGACGCATTGGACCCCTGCTTTTATACAGTTTGAGCACGGAGATCTGCGATCACATTTGACTTTGCGTTGAGCGCACAGAATGCATGAAAGAACCCGCTGTGGCTTGGCTGTGGGGGCAGATGGAGGTAGAGGTGGAGCAACAATACCAGGCTCAGGCGTGGGAGAGTCCGATGACATTGTGTGACAAGCAAGCTTCGTGCCAAGACGGAGATGGAGGTGGATGAAAGCCAAGAGCAAAGAGAGTTCATTGACAGCTCGTCAGGGGTCGGCGGTGTTGAGTATCAGGCAACCACTCCGGCCTACTAGACCCGGAGCTGCTTATCTCCGGCGCTCGGGTGCTTGTGTGCAGAAGACAGCAGATGTGGTTTCTAGAAGAGGCATTGTTATTGACCGACATCACGACCAGCAACAAGCTGATGGGAAATATGTTTCTCAGCCACGTCAAGTGGCGCGTTATTAGGCAATGGCACGTACGTATGTGCATGCATACATAACATGTGTATTATAGAAGAGCGTGGGCTTGACACTGCGAATAAACGGCACACTCGCCGTAGGCACCCAGGGGAACAGTGTATACTTACTCCCCTCTCTCTTAATTTGAACAGATATATGTGTACGGAGGTGCCTTTCAAAAGTTTTGTCTGACGCTAATCTCGGCGCTTTAGCTAGACTGCCGAAAACCTCACATTTGCGTATAACGTAAGCAGAACACCAAAATCTTCGCGCCTTTGCATCGCGACGAATATTGTAGCTATTGATAACGTGGTTCACAGACGAGTCGGCCACTTTGCATCGGCGTGTCGCAGTCGACACTACAACGCGTCACGTCTCACAATGCACCTCTCAAACTTTATAAACTGAATCAGATCTTCAGCTTGCTCTTTTTGATATCCAATCGCAACGTGTTCAAAGCCAAAGACGTGCCGCTTCTATCTATAACATGCCTCGAGCTACTCTCCAAGACCGACGTGCTGGAAAGCGCCTCCGACGCGACGGTGAAGCGAACTCAAAACGCCTTAATAGGCTAGAAGATGAAGCTATAGTTGGGCGTATTCTTGAGGAGTCCGAGCGAGGATTTGCGCCTACGAAGGCTAAAGTTCGAGCAATGGCTGATAAACTCTTGCATGAGCGCGCCAGCAACTCTGTTGGCAAGAACTGGGTTGACAACTTTGTTAAGCGAACCCCTGAGCTCCGTACGCCCTGGAGCCGCCCTTATGATCACCAGCAAGCTGCCTCCGAGGATCCAGCGGCTATCCAGCGCTGGTTCGACTTAGTCCAGGCGACAAAGCAGAAGTGGGGCATTGTGAATGACGATATCTACAACTTTGATGAAACTGACTTTAATGGGCAAGATTTTACCACAGTTAGTTATCACAGGCTCTAAAGGATATTACAAAAAAAGCGGATACAGCCAGGCAACCGTGAGTGGGTTACTATGATCCAAGGCGTGGGCGCGTCGGGTCGCCGGCTACTACCCTTCGTTATCTTTGCGGACAAGGTGCTTATCAACGTCTGGTTTGAGAACCTACTTGCTGACTGGGTTCTTGAAGTCAGTCACAATGGCTGGATGAATAATCAGCTTACTCTTGCGTGGTTAGAGCACTTTGATACCCATACAAAGAGCTGTACTGTGGGTGGGTATCGACTGCTCATTATCGATGGCCACGAGAGCCACTGCTCCGTCGATTTTTAAGATCTTTGCAAGGAGAAGAACATTGTTCTTCTCTGCATGCCTGCGCACTCATCTTACCTATTGCAGCCTCTTGATTTTAGCTGCTTTGCGCCGTTAAAGCGCAAGTATGGCGACGCAGTTTCAGGCTTGGCACGCAACCGCACCCACTATATCAGCAAGGAGACCTTCCTACCAGCCTTTAAAGCTGCTTTTGAGCAGTCTATCACGAAGGAGAATATCCAAGCTGGCTTCAGAGGCGCCGGTCTAGTCCCACATAACCCACAGGCTGTGCTATCAAAGCTTGATGTAGTGGTGCAGACGCCGCGCAACGCCCGCAAAATTGAGGCTCAAAGTACTCACATTCGATAGAGAGTAAGAAATCACCGTGGGTCTTCTGTAAGCTCTCTCAACGAGAAGGTTGCACAGTTGAGTAAGGGGGCTCGGCAAATGGCACATAAGATGACGCTTATGATGGAGAAGATGAGTAGCTTTCAAGAGGCTCTCGATGCAGCAAATAAGCGGAAGAGCCGCAAGCGGCGATACGTACGGACAGAGGTGACTCATACTGTTGGTGAGGTACAGGAAGTATTAGCTGAACAGGCGGGTAGCAGTCGTGGCGACGGTGAGAGCGCGTCGAAGAGGGTGCAGGGAGAGAAGCTGTGTGGGCGTTGCAAGCAGACTGGACACAACGCTCGTACCTGCGCAGTTGAGATAGATAGTACAAGTGATAGCGGCTATTCTGATAATTAATTCGGTATATTGGAATAGTTTATCAACTGTGATAAAAGTGCGTGATAACGTCTCGACGGCGACACGCCGGTGCAAAGTGGCCGACTTGCCTATGAACCACATTATCAATAGCTACAATATTCGTCGCGATGCAAAGGCGCGAAGATTTTGGTGTTCTGCTTACGTTATACACAAATGTGAGGTTTTCGGCAGTCTAGCTAAAGCGCCGAGATTAGCGTCAGACAAAACTTTTGAAAGGCACCTCTGTACGGAGGTGCCTATCAAAAGTCCTTGCTCGCGCAGTGACAGGGATATACCGACTAATGCCCAATCAGGCAAGAGCTCCGGGCTTGATCAATTCTATCAAAATCTACCCTCCTTATACTCATTGCCTCCCTCTAGTTGAATAATTTTCTGAACATGAACAGAAATCCGCTCAATCAATGCCTGAATTCTATTCTGAGATAGTTCTTCCCAACACTGGGTCCATGCACGTACTCCCTCTGCTCGATTCTTTGGTGCACCTTTCTTTGTGGTATGCCTCTTCATCCATGGCCAACAAGGCTCAATAGCATTTAAATCGGGTGAGTTACCGCACCAAAGGAGTCTCTGGACGCCCTCTAGATTATATACGTAGTTCTGTACGTAGTGATCATGGGCAGGCGCCTTATCCTCTTGAATAACTGTCCCTGGTCGCTTAGCCTGGCACTGTTTAGCAAACGGGATCAGCTTTGGAGCAGGATAGTTGTCTGATATCGATACCAGTCAATTCCTGCACCATTACCTCGAGTAAGCTTGCCATTCTTCTTGTTCCACTCCCACTTTGGCTTTCGGCCAGGCTTAGTACGTAGATCCAGGCGCCGCATACTAGTCTCAAGCGCCCACCGCTCCCTCATAATGGGCTCTAGCTCTTCATTTAATTCTTCAATTCTTTTAGCAGCAGCTTCCTTCTCTTGCTTTGTTTCAGGAAGCCAACAGTGACAAGGCCCCTTCTCATCGTACGAGAAGCACCCCCAGAACATAAACTCAGAATACCCCTTCCATCGCTCACGGATGCAGCTGCGTACAAAGGCTTCCTCTGGTTTTCTCCAAACTCTATAACCTCCACGTCTATGTAATAGAACAACAGATGTTTCATCAGACCATATTACATTCTTCCAATCCTCAAGCGTCCAATCTTGATGCTGAAGGCACCAATCAAGCCGTTCCTTCTTCATCTTCTTCGTCAGTCCAGGCTTCCTCGTTGGCTTGGTTTTCCTGAAGCCTGCTTTCCGTAGAATTCGCCATACTGTCATAGCCGATATATTCAATCCTTGTTGACTGAGTGCCCCAGCAACATCAGCACAAGACTTTTCTCGTCCATAGCGGTCAGTGTGTACAGTATGGACGACCTTTTCAGCCGCGTCAACCTGCTTTGATGGCCTGCCGGATCGTGGGGCGTCTTCAAGATAGCTATCCTTAATATGCAGTGGCCGCTGTGCTGGATCAAAGCCACGCATAATAGCGCGGCCGTAGATTGAGTTGATTGTCCGCGTAGGGATTTTAGTGAAGTCATTAATCTCATTACTTGATTTTCCAGTAGCTTTGAGACTGACAATAAGAGCGCAAGTAGAGATATCGTAAGGTGCCATAATCGAGAGTGTAACTAGAGGGAATGTACAAAAACGCTGAAGGCGCAAAGGCCGCATCAGCGCGGAGGAATTTCCCGATTGGGCATTAGTTGATATATCCCTGTCACTGCGCGAGCAAGGACTTTTGATAGGCACCTCCGTAGATGGTACTACATTGGCGTCAGCAATACTTATGGCAGGGTCCAGGGTATGCCCTGGACCGGCAATAGCCGTTGGCTGTGCCTTTGCATTGTCCTTTATTCCCGGGCATCCCCGCCGTTATCACATTTCAAGACCCGACATCTGCCGAGATATGGACAGCAAGGAGTAGACCCTACACAATAAAATAAGATCAGCAAGTATTATGGTAGTATCATGCGCGAACGCAACCAGACCATTTTAACGCTGAAATCTGGCCTTAAGCAGGCATAATGGCGTTCACCGTACTATCCGACGCTGACATCAGATCTCTTCTTTGCAGCCTTAGCCCAGCCGACGCAGAGAAGCTCACCTCACGTCTCAACCAGGCACTCTCCCAATACTCATGCAATGACGAGGCTCCCTACCAACCACATCGC
This sequence comes from Bipolaris cookei, assembly GCA_002286855.1. Lineage (NCBI taxonomy): Eukaryota > Fungi > Ascomycota > Dothideomycetes > Pleosporales > Pleosporaceae > Bipolaris > Bipolaris cookei. Next base: position 41,488 of record NRSV01000079.1, read on the forward strand.
GCCCAAGTTACGCGCCCAGATGGGCAGGTCAGCCTGTTCATGCCCGCCACGACCCCTTCATCCATTGGTGTCAAGATTGTTGGTGTCGCCCCATCCCAGGCCCCGCCTCCGGGCGAGAAGCCCAAACCTTCGCTCAAGAGCGTCCTCACAATCTGCGACGAATTGGGCCAGGCCGTGGGCGTGCTGAATGCAGCAGAGCTGACTGCCTTCCGCACTGCCTTGGGAACCATGTTGTTGTATCGATATAGGAAATCCACACAAAACATAGTCGTGTTTGGCGCGGGTAAGCAGGCCGAGTGGCATATTCGACTGGCGGTTCTGCTCAAGAGCAACGACATGAGCAAGATTACCATTGTAAATCGGTCTCGGGCCAGAGCAGACCAGTTGGTCGAGTCGTTGACAAGAGCGGGACTCGGTTCGCATATCCAGATCAGAGTCTTCGAGGGAGATGAAGATTCGTTGAAGAGTCTGGTCAAGGAGTCACAGGTCATGTTTTGCACGACACCTAGCACTACGCCTTTGTTCCCTGCTTCGTATCTGGCTTCGGAAGCAGGCAAACCTCGCTTCATCTCCGCCATTGGCTCCTACCGCCTCGACATGCAAGAAATTGATCCCGCCCTCCTCAGCCAGATCACCGCCCCTTGTGGCCTCTTTGCGTCGCAAGTTCACGACGCGTGCATTGCTGTTGACAGCATCAAGGGTTGCATGGATGAAGCCGGAGAGCTAGTCAAAGCAGGCATTGTTACGGAGAGAATGATAGAGGTGGGAAAGATGGACGGGTTGAGACAAGACGATGGGGTCAAAAGGTGGCTGGAACAAGGGTTTGTAGTATACAAGAGCGTGGGCGTGGGGGTTATGGACATTGCAATTGGCAAGGCCCTGCTAGAGCTGTCAGGGGGGAAGGGGGTAGGGGTACGTGTAGACAACTTCTAAGAATGCCATGCATGCAAAACAGCATTTCATGCATGACGGGGAAAATATCGGGGTTTGCTACTAGTGCTATAATAGTAGTGCCTATCGCTCCGAGAGACGGGCGGGGCAGTCCAATAGCGTCGACTCAATTTGCCCCGCCGAAATTTTTGGGAAGACTTTCACCCCGCCATGTGACGACGCGCCCACCCTCGCTTTTGTCTTCGGACACCCCGCGATTCCCATTCTACACTTTCAATTAGGCGGCACACACGATGGCGTCGAACGAGGACCCATACCTCATTCTTCCAGGCTCGGCCGCTCACTCCGACTTCCGCCTGCAGCGCCTGGCGCAGGCAATCGGCGCAAAGCAGGTCCGCTCGCTGTGGCTGCATTTTGTCAATCCACTCAAAGAATTGGCTGAGGACGAGCTCAAGACGCTGAAGCAGATCCTGCACTATGGCGAGTATCCAGATTCGAACGACCGCCTTGCCCAGACGCTCCTCGACGCCGTCCACTGTGACGGCGAACCTCGTGACGGCGAGACAGTCCTCTTCTATATCAGCCCACGCGCCGGCACAATCTCGCCATGGAGCTCTCTGGCCTCAATTATTGCACGCACATGCACCCTCGACCAGGCGGTAAAACGCATCGAGCGCGGCATGGTCATCGCTGCTACTTTTGATCGCACCCTCGACGCCGACGAGATTCCCAACCGCGACCACCTCTACGACCGCATGACTCAGACCATCAGCCGTACTGCGCCCAATCTCGAGACTATCTTCGGTGAGGGAGAGCCTGTGCAGGCGACCACCATCAGCTTCGACGAGTACCATAGCGCCCATGCCGCCTTGGACCATGCCAACAGGGAGCTGGGGCTGGCCATGGACAAGTCAGAGATTGACTACCTCGTCGAGGCATACACTCAGGAGCTGAAGCGAGGTCCCGTAGATGTCGAGCTCTTCATGTTTGCCCAGGTCAACTCGGAGCATTGCAGACACAAGCAGTTCAATGCCGACTTCACTATCGATGGTATGCGCAAGTCCATGTCGCTATTTGGAATGATCCGAAATACACACCAGAAGAACCCCCAGCACGTCGTCAGCGCATACAGCGACAATGCGGCAGTACTACAGGGAGAAGAGGCGAGCTTCTGGGCGCCCAACGACCTCACCGGTGAGTGGAGCGGCGCAAAGGAAACTGTGCACATTCTCTGCAAAGTCGAGACACACAACCACCCAACTGCAGTATCGCCATTTCCTGGAGCGGCCACCGGCTCTGGAGGCGAGATTAGAGATGAAGGGGCGGTTGGACGTGGCTCCAAGCCAAAGGCCGGTCTGGCAGGCTTCACTGTCTCCGATCTCAACCTTGAGGGTTTTGAAAGGCCATGGGAGCTCAAAGACGTTGGAAAACCTGCGCATATTGCCAGCAGTCGCGACATTATGCTCGAGGCTCCAATCGGCAGTGCGCAATTCAATAACGAATTTGGTCGTCCATGCACTGTAGGCTACTTCCGCACTATGCTCATGCGCGTCTTCACAAATGAAAAGGAATCCGAGATCCGAGGATACCACAAGCCCATTATGCTGGCAGGTGGTGTAGGCACAGTCAGACCACAGCACGCACTCAAGGACCCTGACGTCGTGCCCGCTGGCTCGCATCTCCTCGTCATTGGTGGTCCCGCCATGCTCATTGGTCTTGGTGGTGGTGCGGCTTCTAGTATCCAGTCTGGAGAAGGCAAGGTCGATCTTGATTTTGCTAGTGTGCAGAGAGGCAACCCCGAAGTGCAGAGGCGAGCACAGGAAGTCATTGATACATGTCGCTCCATGGGTGACAAGAACCCAATCCTCTTCATACACGATGTGGGCGCAGGTGGTCTGTCCAATGCTCTCCCCGAGCTTGTCCACGACTCTGGTCTTGGCGCTATCTTTGAGCTGCGCGAGGTAGACAGTGCTGACAAGAGCATGAGTCCGCTGCAGATTTGGTGCTGTGAGGCCCAAGAGCGATACGTACTAGCAGTTGCTCCCGATCAACTAGACCTCTTCAAGCGCATCTGCAACAGAGAACGTTGTGGTTATTCGGTCGTTGGCACGGCTACCAAGGAGCAACGCCTTGTCCTGAAAGATAGGGAATCCAAGGAAAACCCAACTCCCATCGATCTTCCCATGGCCACGCTATTCGGAAAGCCACCCAAGATGTCACGTATTGTCGAAAGCCGAAAGTTGAGGTTGCCAGCCTTCGACAGCAGCCTGTCAATGTACATTCCCGACACGCCCAAGGATGGCTTGATCGCCGAAGCTGTCGATCGAGTGCTCACTCTTCCAGCTGTAGGCTCAAAATCGTTTCTCATCACTATCGGAGATCGAACTGTTGGCGGCCTTACGGTCCGCGATCAGATGGTCGGCAAGTGGCAAACGCCTGTAGCTGATGTTTCGGTAACAGCTACATCGCTGCTGGCTGGAGTCAAGACGGGTGAAGCCATGACAATGGGCGAGAAGCCTACTCTAGCTCTCATTTCTCCAGCGGCATCCGCAAGGATGGCTGTAGCCGAGTCGCTCATGAACATTGCTGCAGCTAGTCTCTTCGACAGGCTTTCTAGGGTCAGACTCTCAGCCAACTGGATGTCTGCCAGCAGTCATCCTGGTGAGGGTGCGGCTTTGTATGAAGCAGTGGAAGCCATTGGAATGGACCTCTGCCCCAAGCTCGGCATATCCATTCCAGTCGGAAAGGACTCTATGAGCATGAAGATGAAGTGGTCAGAGGGTGGAGAGGCAAAGGAAGTTACCGCCCCCATGTCCTTAGTGATCACGGCTTTCGCACCTGTTGACCGGATCGACCGCACATGGACACCCGCATTGGAACGCGTTGAGAGCGTCGGTGAGACTATTCTCATGTATGTTGATTTGGCGGCTGGCAAGAAACATCTTGGTGGTTCTGCTTTGGCTCAAACATTCGGCCAGGTCGGCGATGAGGCGCCTGATGTCTATGACGCCGATGTCATCAAGGACTACTTTGATGCCATCGATCAACTCCATGAGGCTGGTATTGTACTCGCTTATCACGACAGATCAGATGGTGGCCTCTTCACGACGCTTGTCGAGATGGCTTTTGGTGGACGATGTGGCCTTGAAATCATGCTGGACCGTGTCGCGGCATCAAGCGAGCCCAAGGACGTCTTGGAGGCGCTTTTCAATGAAGAACTTGGTGCTGTCTTCCAGGTCAGGAAGCAGGATGAGACTGCTTTCAACCGCTGCTTTGCCACCTGCGGACCGCCGCCAGGCATGATTAAGAAGATAGGTCGGGTACCCGAAGCCTCGAAGCAGGACATCTCTTTCTATGTCGGGACAAAGAATGTCTACCGGAACAGCCGGCAAAAACTACAACAGCGTTGGGCAGAGACTTCACACAGTATGCAGAAGCTCCGTGATAACCCTGTCTGTGCCGATGCAGAGTTCAACAGCATTCTCGACGACAAAGACCCAGGCCTTTCATACAACCTGACCTTCAAGCCTTCTGAGAATATTCTGCCGCTCATGTCAAACCTCAAGTCGCCTTTTACGGCTAAGCCCCGTGTGGCTATCCTAAGAGAAGAGGGTGTGAACGGCCAAGCTGAGATGGCATTTGCTTTCCATCAAGCTGGCTTCTCCGCCATTGACGTGCATATGACTGATATAATCTCGGGTCGCGTATCACTGGCCGGATTCGTAGGTCTTGCAGCATGTGGTGGTTTCTCGTACGGCGACGTACTTGGTGCCGGACAAGGATGGGCAAAATCCGTGCTCCTCCATCCCGAAACACGCAAGGAGTTCCAGAACTTCTTCACGCGCCCCAACACCTTCGCCCTCGGTGTCTGTAACGGCTGCCAATTCATGAGCAAGCTCAAAGAATTGATCCCAGGCGCAGAGCTATGGCCAAGCTTCGAGCGCAACGCGTCCGAGCAATACGAAGCCCGTGTCTGCATGGTCGAAGTGCTCGACCCCAAGGGCCCCAATACACCACCATCCGTCTTCCTCCACGGTATGGCAGGTTCCAAGCTTCCCATCGTCACAGCCCACGGCGAGGGTCGCGCTCACTTCTCCTCCTCGGCGTCTTCACTATCCACACCTCAAACACTTTACAACGAGAACCTTGTTTCTCTCCGCTACGTCGACAACTACGGCAAGCAAACCGAGACATACCCTTACAACCCTAACGGCTCACCAATGGGTATCACTGGTGTACGTAGCGCAGACGGACGCGTGCTGGCGCTCATGCCACACCCCGAGCGAACTATCTTGAAGGAAGTGGCTAGCTACCTCCCCAAGAACACAGAGGGTTGGGGTGAACTCGGACCCTGGTCTCGCATGTTCAAGAGTGCTAGGCGTTGGGTCGGATAAGGCAAAGGTAAAGGGATCAATTGCATTGGTTATAGGTTGGCGTTTTGGCGTGCGTGGTTCTTTGCATCTTCTCATATGATATATGAAAATACATATGGTCACGACTACAGTGGAGATTCTTGAGGTTATATTTTAACAGCTCACGTAACAAAAAGACAGAATTTATGTTGCAACCACGAGAAGTTGGCTATGTATTATGAAGTCATTGTTCAGTATTAGTCTGTCTTCATCACAAGTTCTAATTCACTGTTCGGGATATTGTAAGTGGGAAAGGGGAAAGGCAGGATGGAATGAAGTCTGCAAAAGTGACTTTGAGAAGAGAGTTGTTCAAGAAGGAAAATGATATTATTATGTCTCGTAAGAAATATATACTAGGAAAACCTCAGTATCTAGCCGAAAACCCATCGTGAATCCTAATCAACGTTTTAGTAGCTGGTGTAAGAACCACCGGTGGAACCACCAGTGCTTCCTCCAGTGCTGCCACCAGCACCAGCACCAGCACCAGCGCCGGCACCTCCACCGACACCAGCACCACCGCCAACAGAGCCACTAACACCGGCACCAGCACCTCCCTTAGCACCGCCGCCAACAGAACCGCCGACACCAGCACCGGCACCAGCACCGCCCTTGGCACCACCACCAACACCAGCACCGCCGCCGACAGAGCCACCAGCACCAGCACCGCCGCCAACAGAGCCGCCGATACCACCGCTGACACCACCGTGGGCACCGCCGCCGACGCCGGCACCACCGCCGACACCAGCACCTCCGCCAACGGAGCCACCAACACCAGCACCTCCGCCAACGGAGCCACCAACACCAGCACCGGCTCCACCGTAGCCACCGGCACCAGCTCCACCCTTGGCGCCTCCGATGATACCAGCTAGGCCGCCGATACCTGCGCTGGCTCCGCCCTTGGCACCGCCGACGAGGCCACCGATCAAACCGCCGAGGCCAGCACCGGCGTTACCGCCGACACCTGCGCTGGCTCCGCCATAGCCAGTCTTGCTGTAAGTGAGGAGTCCACCGAGACCAGCACCACCATTGGCACCGCCGCCGACCAATCCACCAAGGCCAGCACCAGCACCGCCATTGGCACCGCCACCGACCAATCCACCAAGGCCAGCACCAGCACCTCCACCAACGAGGCCACCAAGGCCTGCACCTCCGCCGACGAGTCCGCCGAGGCCAGCACCTCCGCTAACACCACCGCCAACTAGGCCACCAATGCCGCCCTTGGCGCCTCCACCAAGGAGAGGAAGTCCGAGTCCCCAACCGCTGCCGTAGCCTCCTGCACCACCAGCGGGAGGAGCAGCGCCTCCACCGTAGGAAGCGCCGCCGGAAGGAGGAGTAGAAGTGGAGCCACCTGGGCGACCTCCAGCAGGAGGAGCGGGACCAGAGCCTCCGTTGTTAGAGCCTGAACCAGAGCTTGGCAGGTCGTCGTAGGTAGGGCCGCTGCTGGCAGGAGCGGTTGTCAATGGGGCAGATGGCTGTACACCTGAGCCGCCGCCATAGCGTTGAGGGTGAGGAAGAGCGGAGACGATGCTGGTAAGAGCCAAGATCTGAGCAGTGTGGTACTTCATGTTTGCTGATTTCGAGTTTAGAGACTCTTAGTTAAAAAGACGATAGTCGAGTAATTCGATGTAGATTGAGTGTTCCTTGAGAATTGAATGTAGCGAATGTGAGTGCGCTGCACAAACGAAAGACTGTAGGAGAGTGATGGAAGTAGAAAGCGAAAGTGTAAGATGTTGTAGATGCTTTTTCTTCAAGGTCGGACGAGTCCAACTTATACTCAGAGATGCCCCCTTCAAGACAGTGGACCAGTACATCCACGACTGTCGTGGCGTCGGGCTCATGCTGGAGCTATTCTGGTCTTGTTTCGAAACTTGGCTCCCGCATCGACCTACTATTTTTCGCAAGAGTAGTGCCAAAAGAGGGACAGTCAGCCAGGGGTCTAGACTATGGCCGTTTCAGGCAATCAGGCTCTCTCTTTTGCAATTGTGCACTGCCGTATTCTGTGCGATCGACGTAGTGTACCTGCAGGATAGAGCCCGGATGTGCTGCAGGGGCATGCGATGCGGGTTACTTCCTGCCGAATATTGTCGGTGGGACTGGCCCCTGTTCTCGTTCGGCAAAGACTCATGGGCAATGTTTAGTGCTGCTTAGTTTGTCACTTTTTGACGATCTGCCATGTACGCAAGACATTGGAATCGGCTAATACGGCTATCGAGTAGGCGGGTGTCTCCGTTCCCTTGCTTTCTGGAGTTGCAGCACCGTTCAGAGTTGATGAGCATTAGCTATTGATATGAAGACGTCATTCATCGGACAATCTCTGTTAATCATGAAGATTTTTCAAATACAAACATAGATAGTCTTGTATAGTCAGAGTTTTGATGCTCCCCCTTTCAAGGCTGCCACGGCCGTCAGACATGTTCCTTGGATTACAGTTCGGATACTTACGGAAATATTTTTGGATGCAGGTTTCCATGGACATCGTGTGCTTGCAGGGCTTCACATGGCGATGGAACGAATTGCCGAGTGGGCGACCGTGTCTGAGTAGAGTAGTACAGAGAGCAAGAGAGAGCAAGGGTGAGGCTGTGCACTGTGGAGTCGAAAACATCCAAGCTTTCGGCTAGCCGCTTATGTCGTGCTTGCCGGCTAGAAGGTTTGCATCGTCGTTTCTTACACCCTTTCTGGCCCTACGCCCACGAATTAGGACCCCGCGTGGTTCTCGCAGCATGCTTGTCCCATGATTTCCCGCTATCGTTTCACAAGACATGCTCCGAGCTACCAGGCCCCACGACGTCCCGTCGTATGACTACCCACGATTTGGTCTTCTCCTTTGACTCCAATGTCTCTAGCCAAAACCCTAGACAGGAACGTGGCGTTAATGCAGAGTCTACCTCGAAACACATGGTCCGTTCGTTATGCTTGAATTCAGACCAGATCTACATTGACGTGGAAACAATGTCCTTCTCGCCACCGCGGGAGGTGACATGCGCAAGCCTCAACACCAGGCCCATGACGGCATTGTGAAACAACTTTACGCTTTGTTCAAAGAGTGCGAGTTATGGGCCACAGACGCAGACAAATATAGAAGTCGAACAAAACCTCCACGCTGGCCGCCTGAGTCTCCTCGGCTCATGGCACATACTAGCATCTTTCAACCTGACTCACAGCTGCCAGCCTTCTAGCCATCCTATGCGGTTTCCATCATTAGGAGCCATCGATGCCGTAAGAGAAATATGGTCCATGAAAGATCGACTCTCTTCAAGGTTCTGGCTTGTTCCGTTAACACTGTTATCACACGCTTAGAGATCCTGCCAAACTATTGTTTGGGCAATTTAATTTACCCATTATTCTCGCAGACAGTAAGTATGCAGGCCGATCGGCCAGCCTCGCCTATACCGAGAAATCTGTACGATGTGTCAGCGCCTAGCGGCCTTTTTGTCAACAGCTTCCAGAGTGAAGTTCTGGTCGCCTTTGAATGACGACCAGCGCCTTAACGACGGTGCCTGACTAGACCCAGCCAAGCGCAACGCTAACAATATGGTCCCCCTTAATGTGTGCGGCGCGTACGATCTCACCGCTATACTAATGCGTTCTTTCGGCGCCATGCAAACGATTCAATGACAGCACCTTCTTTCAGGAGGTAAATAGGAGAAAAGCCGTGCGAGCACGCAAGCAAAGCCTGGCCACATGCTTTGTTCACCACCCATTTCATTGGCGTTCCAGACCTCACAGCCTTTCAGCTGATCACACATGGTATTGCAACATGCCAAATACCTTGTTTACTGCCAAGAAAACACCTCGGCAGCCTGCATGCTTACAGAGTTTGATGAAGCTAAGATGTTATTGCTAGGTCGTACGTACGACTTCGCATTCCGGTGCGCTGGGCCCTTCTTTGCAAATATTATCGGATTCGCAGCTGCCAGCAAAAGTCTATTATACTAGTTTATTCTTTTTTCGAAACCCCAGCGGTGAGATCCTTACTCGAAGCATCGAATTATTATTAACATGCTCTTGGATTTCGTCGTCCGTCACACCGGTCAAGACAATATTGATCTTCGTAGTGCCAAAAAAGGGAAAACTTGAGTTTGATTGATGATCTGCCCGTGCGTTTTTTTCCTGCAGCGAGCTGTTAACTTTACTACTGCCCATTAGTTTGTGGGCTAGAATCGTGGTAGATCGTCGTCACTTACGTATGTGAGATTGCGTAGATGAGATGCCGACGTTGCAGTCACGGTTTTTTGGGTGTGATATAAAGGCTGAGAAGAAGCTATGTGCTACTTTCCTTCAGTATCCATGACGTGTACATATGTTGCTTTGGTATTCATCAGAATGCACCAGCTCCGATGATCAATGATCGACGCATGATAGTGCGCGTGGCTATCAGTGAGGTTTCTCCGATATAGAAAAATAAGGGATGGAAAATTTGATACAGGGACTCAGGTTGTGATCATGACTCTCGCCGGGAAGCTATTTTAGAGATTTGATATCAAATACTGGGAAGAAGCTAGGGGTTATGCTGCTTATGTTTGTTAACTGTTTTGTTCATTGCTGAGTTGAAGGTTGTTGGGTACCAGTGTGGAAATTGTAGGTTAATGTGTTAAATTAGAAATTATTTCTGCCACCAGCAGCAAGGAATTTGATAGTGATGATAGTCAAGAGATTGAGATATGGTATTCTGAAAATGAGTGAAGTGTTGAGTCTATTGCAATGCAAAATTTTTCTAAATCAAAATATTTGTCAGAATTAGGTCCTTTCCCGTAGTATGACTATGTAATGGATGGTTCTGTTGGGGCTAAAAGTGGTTGTTGAGTGTGTAGATTGCTAACTATGTATAGCTCGGCTGATATATGGCGGCGCCAAGTCAAGTGACCTAGCGCCTTCATGACATGTGATCGGAGTATTTTCAACAATATTGGCGAATTATTCCAAATGGTGAGGTTGTTTAGCGAGAAGAAGAAACAACAGCAACACGAGTGTTGGCACGATAAGGGGATCACGGGGTGAATCAACTTGCAGCTGCAATACTACAATGAGGAAGCGGATTGATTGTCTGTATCTGCTATCGTGTCCTATACTTACAGCGCCTGCGCTGAGAGAGTTGCTCATTGAAACTTGAGAGGAAGACTCACTGAAAGTGAACGAGAGAGCTACTTGTTAAAACTAGAGTTACTCTTCAAACTAAATAGTCAATTTTTTTCTTTTCCCCTAAAAGAGCTCGCTGGAGGATTGCCTAGCTATCTAACATCCCTTTCTGTCACCAAACTGCTTTTTAGCAACAGGAATCTAGTAAGCAATAGTTATTGCTTAGCTAAACAAAGGCTGAAGCACCATAGTCGCACTTTACAGTAGAAACTCCCCTATTTGTAAATAAACCCCATAGAAAGGCCTCTGGCCATAGTCTTACATAGTCCCTGACTGCATATAGACTCTAATGGAATAACAATAATAATAATACAGCGCCTGCGCGCACGGCCGCAGGCGCACGAGCCGGTAAGCAGCGGGGACGACGTCCCTGCCACTGCTCGTGTCAACCAATCAGTGTCGCTTATCAGTAGAACTCTTAATTAATTCCAACAACGGGAAAAGAAAAAATGTCTCGACAAAGTTATACGTGACATCTATCAACAAGGCTTCTTTTATATAAATGAGGATAATTTGGATTACGTTAACATTGATTTCTATAGATGAGGAATATATCTTGTTACGCTGTGAATATTCAGCTTTGTCTTTTTCTTTTAAATTGAACAAAATATTTACAGCATTGAGATATTGCGTTTTACTCCTAAGAAATTTGAGCAGCACTGGAGATTTATGTAGCTTCGGTAATTATCCCGTCTTGAAAGTTATGTTGTTGGTAAGATATTTTCGTCATCTTGCAATAACGTGGTTCACAAGCGAGTCGCCAGCTCAAAATCTCACCAAAAATTGTAACTGATATGAGTATATATCTCGACAACTATATACTGGAACAGTCTAAGAATCTAATATACTCGTACTAGTTATATACTGGATACATTTTGAGATTTTTAGGAAAATTTATGAAGTGGTGATTGAGATCGTGACTTTATACTCCTGTTAAAACATAAAATACTATATAGGTATTCTACTATGATAGTTAGAGATACAATACTCTGACAGTTATATATTAATATAGGTACAGTTCTTATATTGACTTTTTAGACTATTTCAATATATTGTTGTTGAGATATAGATTCGTATTAATTGCGATTTTTAGTGAGATTTTGAGCTGGCGACTCGCTTGGGTTGGCAACTCGCTTGTGGACCATGTTGTATATATATATGTCCGTATAAGTAATAAGGTTACAGCGATCGGATGGCTCGGAAGCTCTACCCCGCACACAGCAGAGAGCATAAGAAGAGAACCTTGTACACACGTAGATAGGCAAGAATAAGAACAAGAATTTTGAACACACACACCTGTCTTTTGGTAACCCTTATGCATTCGTGCAGACCCTCTTTAGCCCCGCGCGCACATGCTTCGTACCTTGCTGTTTGCACCCAGTTCACGCTTATGCTAGCTAGCTACAGAGCCCATTCAACAATATATATATATATATATATTAGAGCCAGAGTTTGCAACAAGCAATTAAGTGGGGCTCAGAAAGTCCAACTTGACTTGCTTGATTACCTATTAGAACCTAGTTGTTTCCTATAAAGGTTTAACCTCTACCTATATAGGTAAGTGGGTCCCTGAAGGTGAACAACTTGACTTGCTTGTTGCGAACTCTGATTAGGGCAATGGCTACAAAGACATGAGATTTAGGTGTTTGTTGACAAAAGGCACTCATTCCGTAATCATTGCAGGTATAAGAAGACTATATTTTCGAGTATTATACTTGATCAAGTGGGTGGGTAATAAATAATACCAGTATGATAGTTCTGGGCTGTGTGATGATACAAGGTCACTGTTACACTGGGTCTGGCTATACTTCCCTAGTCTCGGTTCGGGTCAGGGTGAGACGGTAGTCTGCGGTAAGCCGTGCGATTTATTTGGCCATTCGTAGTGGGAAAGAGTTATGGATGTAACCGAAGTAAAGACAATCAATTCTATACTAGATAGAATAACAATGTAGTAATCTTGGTAAGTAAAGTAACTAGTAAGAAAATACAATTTGAGTTGACCACGACGAGAGTAATAATAAAATCCATCAATCCTTATATCCTCATTGCTTCCAGTCCTGACATCTGGGTCCTCTGGCCAAGCCTGTAGCATCTGCCTTCCTGACAAGATGTCAATCACGTGACCTAGCGCACCCCGGGCTGATCATTACCTTTTGAAGGGTACTTGGTTGGCTTCCAATCTCGTCCTCCCGTCAAGGAGAGAATCCTTCTTGTTACTTGTAACAATCACATGGACTAATGAAAAATTCCTGACGTGAAAAGGGGAATGTATCAATTGTTACTTCCCAAAAGACATATTTCATATATTAACGGCAGTGAAGTATACCACAGCCGACGTGTCCCAAGTACTTCGTAGACATGTGCCTCGAATGGATAGCCTCTTAGGAGCACACGTGACTTTGAGCATCCGGATCACGGATCTTATGTTGCGCTTATATAAGAGACAGTCCTAACAAAAACCCACTTTTACGAGGACTCAATTTCTCTTCATATACTATTTGTCCTTGTGATTGAGCATTTTTCTGACGGTGGGTTGTGAGCGTGTATGGCACGTGGTTTCGTGTCCAACGGAAAAGGAGATGTGCGCACCACTTGGAAGTTGCGCTAGTGAAACAGGGGTTCCTATTGCAATTGCGCGACTTGTCGCGTCACCATCGTGTTCACTTTCCCTTGGGCTGCTTCCATCCACCCAAAACATCATCTCCTGTATCCAAAGCCTCAACCCCGTGGATTCGAAGCATTGTCGCGATCAACTTCACTCTGGTATTTATCGCGCATCCGAGGCTTGTCGCAAACAAAGATGCGGATGCATCCAAGTACAGCAGTATGGTGATATCTGTGACTAACCATCTGACACGGCAGTCACCGAACTGATGCGATACGATGTATACGCCGAGAGAGGCATTGCCAATGCGTGGCCAAGAATCGTCCTCGCAACACGGTAGCGGGCCGCTGAGGCTGGATTTTCGAGGCCTAATAAGAACACCTTCTAGAGCCTCGACTTAACTACGCCAACGACTCGAGGGCCGTTGTAAGCTGGTTAGATTTCGGCTCGGTCCCGGCTCGATTCTCACGATAGCACAGGACATAGCATGTCTAGGTTGCTGGGGTTGTATCTTGATCACATCTGCACCAAGCTTATCTATCATGGTGTTCCGTTTCTAGTCGCTCGCAATTGAGGTCAAGACAATTATGCGCATCCGAAGAAGCAAATCGGTTTTTGGCATTAGTGGAACAATTCGCATCCCCTTTCCTATGAGGCCATGTTTGTAAACAAGAGGTCGAGACATCACACTTCTGAGATTTTGCTGTCGGCGTTTCCCTTCCTAACCACAATCCACTTTCCGGGTTCAGCATCTTTCTCAACGCTCTCATTTTCTTGGATGGCGGTCGGGCATCCTTCTTCATGCTCTTCTACTCCACCGTCAGCGTACCGATGAGGATGGAAGCACTAAGAACTGCTGTTGGTTTAGAATGCGAGAAACAATACGGCGAACGGACCAGGCATCTAGAAGGCTAGCAATAGCTTAGCTAGATAAAGGCCGAAGCACCATAGTCACGCAATACAGCACAACGTACCAAATTGTAACTAGTTAGATAGAACAGCCTTTGGCCAAAGTCCTACATAGCCAGCGGCTGATACAGGACTATAATGGAATAATAATAATACGGCGAACGTAAGGACAAGGCCAATGATCTTGGGCAATGACCACAGTTCTATTTCGCTTCCCCACTCGAGCGCGAGGATTAGAGACGCCATTGAAGGTGTGAAGAACAAAAGGCCGATAGGATCGATGCGCTTGATCTGAGTGAAGACTTCAAGGCCGGTTTTTGGCGGAGACGGGATATGAATGAAGAACAGAACGACGGCAAAGGCGCAACCGCCAATGGGCAGGTTGATGTAAAACACCAATACCGCCTAAGCCCGCTTTTAACACGTTAGCCAGTGACCGATATGAGTGGTCGAAATCAGCATACCTGTTGTCAGTGAAGGTACCACTAAGAAACAGTCCAAGAACAGATGATACGTCGAAGGAAACAGCAGAGAGTTTAATGAAGACAAGTTGTTTGTGAAGCGACACCAGCGACACGATTACCATCATGGCGTCGCTACTGACACCCGCCCCTCTGATACCCGCAATAGCCCGGCCGATAATTACAGTGAGAAACTATCAGCCCACATGCCATCATACCGCCCAATCAATCTTTCTCACAAGTCGTAGACGTAGAAACAGCTTCAAAAATCGCACTCTTAACTTTAAACAGAACAATCGCTACTAAGAACGTGCGTTTCGTATCATACAATTGATACAGCTTTCCGTAGAACGATTGGAAAATACGTATGTAAGCATGTATGCACGGCCATACCACCCGATATCCGCAATGGAGTTAGAGCTATTCGTAATGGCGGGTATAGCGGTGGCTGAGGTTTACATTAGTGATGGTTGAGTGTGGGATGTGTGGGATGCGGCACTGATGATTATGCGGTCAAGCGCGACAAAGAAGGAACAAGTATAGATTGGGATGATGATGAACCAGAATTCAGAAATTTAGGGTTGAACTTTTCTTCGGTATCTGTGCACTCGTTTGAGATTGGGAGTTGATGTTTGTCTTTCACAATTTGGGGAACAGCACAAGATCATGTGACGGGTTCAGGCGTTGGAGGTGTTGAATACAGGAAATAAGTACACTTCTTTTCTATGCTAAGTAGAACATGCAAGGCTATTGGCCAGGATAAGTGGTACCATTGGGGCGAGATTGAAGCTTGGGCGTCTGTTTTGTTGCAATTAGTAGAGGCGAGTGGACAACATCATGTTGGTATAGCGACGGGACGTTGATTAACGATTAAAGATTCAAAGAAAATATGGTTAGTGTTCCATGACTCGTTTATCTTCATAACTCTTGTTCTAATTCTAACATTTCCTGTATCACTATCGTATTTATGGTATGTTCGGATTTGGTGGTCCCTTTGCCAATTTGAAATAGCCTGGACTCAAGTTCTGGAACACTTGCGCTGGGTCGTACTTCTTGCTAACGGCGATGAGCTTGGCGAAATTGTCAGCTCCATAGCTAGCGATTGGGTCCATGAACTGGGATGCATAATTAATGTAGATGTAGTCGTTGTCTACGCCCTTCCTCTGTGCCTCAGCCTTGACCTTCTTGATTATGTTTGAGTAGCATTTCAGGATGGCGGCTTCACCTGTGGGGTCCGCAAAAGATGCGCTTAGGTTCATTAGGAAGATTGGTCCCTTGGCGGGACTGAGACCGAGCGCGTTTCCGCCATTCTTCTGCATGCCCTTCAGTTGACCTTCAGTAATTGGTTGAATCGAAATTGTTGGGGAAACACCCTGTATGTTTTGGATATTGGTTATATCCGAGAAAAAAGTGTCCACCAGGAAGGTGAAAAGGTCCCGGTCAACCTTGAAGGTAGCATCCCAATTTGTTTGCAGGAAGCCGAGTGTGTTATTGGGTGATCCTCTGTTCAGTTTGATTGTCATTTTGCTATGAGGAGCGATATCTGTGTTGTCCGATATGGGTGTAAGTGCGTTGATATCAGCAAAGACAGAGGCGTTGGCTACTGGTTGGGCGTAGTGAGTCTGCACGATAGCAATCTTGCCAACGTTGGGAATAGTGCTAAAAGACACGATTTCAGCGGCGTCGGTGTCTTTGGAAGATCCGACGGTGGCGAAGTTGAAAACTGCATCCAGGACACTCTTGAAATTATTTTCTGTGAAGATGCGCTGACCACCCCACATATTGCCTTGAGAGAAAGCATGTAGCTTGAAGTTGGTCACGACACCAAAGTTGCTGCCACCGCCACCACGGAGAGCCCAGTATAGGTCAGGAAACTCGGTGGGACTGGCAGTAACAACTAGACCAGATGCTGTGACTACTTCATAGCTTGCAACGTTGTCGCAAGCCCAACCCAGCTTGTTGGAAAAGAATGAGATTCCGCCACCAAGTATGAGACCTGGCACACCGACTGGAGCCATCTAAATCCTTGTTATCACGGAGCTGTTGCATTTCTTAAAAGGCGACCTACTCTGCCCCCGACGACGCTGACTCCAAACTTTTCGATCGTTGAATAAACATCAACCCATCGAGTTCCGGCGCCAACATTGGCATATTTGTTGTCGTTTGAAACAGCAACATGGTTGAAGCGCTCCATGGAGACGGTAATGCCTCCCTCGATGCTGGATGCCCCTGCGAAAGCGGCATGACCACCGCCTTTCACAGCAAATGGACATTGTGTCAACCGAGATATCAATAGCCAAGAAGATACTTCGATAGTGTTGGATGGCTTGAAGATACATCGCGGATTCACAGCACCCTGCTGGACGCTCCAATAGGCACCAGTGAATGCGTCGTACGTAGACGAATTGTCGAAGAGCAGCTTGTCGCTGCCATAGATGCGCTCCAAAGCTGAACACTTGAAAATGATCAGCAAATTCAATAAATAAAAACGAGTTCAAGGTTGGGAACTTACAGCAGCAGAGCACCCACCGAATGATCGTCCTGAAAACTTGGCAAGCTCAGGGATGGCAGACACGTCGACGCCATTGGCGATCAGCGCTTTGGTGATGTTAAAGTTTGCAGGCTCAAAGACATCTATCGTCTTTGCCAAAGCAAATGCGATAAGGGTACTGATTTGCCAAAGGGCCTTCATTCTGGGATCGGTGAAAGGACGGAAGGAAGGCGGACGAGTTCCCAAATGCCCAGCCCCTTGCCGAGCAGTACAAGCTTAATTTATTCTGGTTGTTAAGACTGGGAGTTGATCCGCGGCAAACAATTGGCACCTGCCAGCATAGTTCATCTCGGTTAGGTCAACAGCTATGTTTTTGACGTTAGAGAAGCAACGACTAGGATCGTCGGAGGCAAAGCTTGTTGTTATTCGATGGAGATTTAAACTAAGTCGCACCCGAGTTAGTGTGTGCTGCATTGCGAATCCTTCGCAACATTAATATTATTGCAACAACAAAGTGTATTGCAATGTTCTTGCATATTGGCTTTCTAACCGGCTTGGGCTCAGCCTAGAGGTAGGCAGCTGACTGAACTTTTTCATCTCATGTGACAGTGAAGAAATGGGAGGGGAACGAAGCCGAATGTGAACAGACCATGACATTGTTAAGTACCAAGAACCCCAGGGTGCTAAAAGCTGTCTAACCTGGCAATCTCCTGTTGCGAAGGATGTCAACATTATTTCAGGCCAACATCTGGGCTTGTATCTTGGCGTAATCCACTTGTAGCCGTACAATATGCATGTTTGAGTGCTACCCAATCACATGTCCCACTGTAACCCGACGACATGGTCGGCAAATATATGGCTGCTCCATCAAGCGTCTGCTCCGGCACCCCATCTTTTATTACAAGCAATCTTCTATTC
The DNA here is from genome assembly GCA_002286855.1 of Bipolaris cookei. Lineage (NCBI taxonomy): Eukaryota > Fungi > Ascomycota > Dothideomycetes > Pleosporales > Pleosporaceae > Bipolaris > Bipolaris cookei. The sequence goes on from NRSV01000079.1 coordinate 59,311, forward strand.
TGATGAACACGACTTCGAAACGACAACGGACTGGCGATTTTTTGGCCCTCTGAGGCCTTGTGCATAAGAATCCTTAAGGTCTCCGAATTGGACTGCAACTGCACATTCAAATCCCACTGAGCTCATTGTGCAATCGAGTCCGTACCGTGTTTGCGATGGTACACTGACCATATGAATCTCTTCCTGATGTAGGTTTATGAATGATACGACGTGCAAAGCTATACAGAGTGAATGAAAGTGGTACAGCCCGGCGGTAAGTACCTAGCATGTATTGAGTATTACGGCCGTCGCAGCAATCTCATCCCTAGTGGAGAATTCTGTTCACACACACACGCCTTCGACTTTAAGGGCCTGTTCTGTTCCTTCCGTTTTGCGTTTGCGTTTGCGTTTTTAGGCTGGTTTAGGTTAGACGGTTACTAACAGTAATGCTGGTTGACGTCGCAGCTAGGCTGATCTAGATTAGGATAGAAAACGGAGGGGCTGTTGAGTTGAAGATCTATTTTCTAGTGATAGTCTGGCCACGTAACAGGCTGGGTCTGCTAGAAGCCTTGAGATTTAGTATAGTCATGTGGCAAAACGGAGTGTTTGAAATCTAGCTAGAGCTCTAAGGCTGGCGAGATTTGTCCCCCCGTTTTTGAGATTTGTCCCCCGCACTAGTGCCAGTGAAAGTTACTCTTTCATTTTGGTTTAGCGCGTAATTTATGGATGCGACAACATCGCGACGCCGCGCATCTTTGCAATAGGTTGACGATCTTCAAGACATATGAGTGTTAACTCTCTTTCCTTATTCACAGCAGTATGGGTGACATTGCACCTCTTCCGGACCTGCTATATGGCACCTATGAAGAGGTTTTTGATGCTCTCAAGGCGCATGACATGCAGCATGGCTATGGCTTCGTACTTAGGCGCAAGTTGACGCTCAGAATGTAGTAACTGAACCTAAGGACGCAGTTGTTGAGCCTCAGGATGCACCTTCGCTGCGGCCTAAGCGTGCTGCAGCAATGGCCGCTCCAGATGCTTGGAAATATTTTGGTCCACGCAAGAGACGTTGATGCCAGTAGAAGATAGCATAATTAAATATATTATTTAGGATAAACTGCTTTTCATATATCTAAATACTAATGCGATTTGGTTACTGTAACTTATTTAACACTTACCGTGTTATGGCTAGCGCGGGGGACAAATCTCAATGGGGGGACAAATCTCAAAAACGAGGGAACAAATCTCAAAAACGAGGGAACAAATCTCAGCAGCTTTTATTTTATTATACCAGCGCTAACAAAACGGAACTTCGTTTTATACCTTCAAAACGCCCGTTTCACCGAACACAACAGCGATTTAAGTCCCGTTTTCAAAACGGAGCTGAACGGAACTGGCCCTAAGCTTTCTTGGGAACTGCTTTCAGCCCCCTAGATCCTACGCTCCGCATACCCATGGGTAATTCATTGAGTGAGTGGAAGCTACCATACTCGACTTCTAAGGAGAATGTAGTACTATTACGAAATCTGCTCGGCTTTTCAAAGAGACTTCATCATTGAGAATTTGGGCTGTAACTGAAGTATATACGCATGTAAGGCAAAGTGCTCAGATACACAGTCAGCTACCCCCACAAACGTCCCCAGCTGTTCGAGACTTGCCAATACTAAATATGAGGGCCTGAACCGCCAACTCCAACGTCGTATCTCATGTCAACACCTCTAAAAAGCCCCATAACCAAGGATGAGCTGGTGCGTACAAACGTTGCCATGCTTATCCTGACCTCGTTATTCATTCTGCCACGAGTGATTCTCCAGATCGCTAGGCGCAGAGCCTTCGGCTCAGAGTTCGCAACAAGCAAGTCAAGCTGTTCACCTTCAGAGACCCACTTACCTATATAGGTATACGTTAAACCTTTATAGGCAATTACTAGGCCCTAATAGGCAATCAAGTAAGTCAAGTTGGACCTTTTTAGCCCCACTTAATTGCTTGTTGCGAACTCTGCTTCGGCTTGCCCAACTTCTTCATCTACCTCGCTTTTGTTCTGCTTGTCTCCATGTGGACGTGCTACATCACCATCATTCCCCCCATGTTCAGAATTTTCGATGTGCTTGAGGGTCTCAGCCGGCCCTATGCCACAATGATGGATGACGCTGGGAGGCTGCTTCGGTATATCACAGCTGCTCCGATGCTGTTCTATACTATTCTGTTTACTGTCAAAATGTCTTTGTTGACACTGTACCGAAAGATTTTGGTAGGATTACCTGCCATATACGATAGAATATGGTGGGGTACCGTGGCGTTTTGCGTTGTGGTTAGTATCTGCTCTATTGTAGGTGGTCAGTGCTGCAACACCATCTCGGAACGCAACACCGACTGTATATATGGGCACCCACACAAATGAAGCTGTACAGCCCCATACAAAACCTGATATCACCAGATTTTTTGTTGGAGTAGTCTGCCAGTAATACGGTATATTTATATTTACTCATATTTCTTCGGCAACTTAATATTCCGACCGCGCGTTGTGGTTTTGGGCGGAGGCTTAGGGATTGGCTCCGCAACACTACTACTACTTTGAGCAGCCGCAACACCACCACGCTTAGTAACTCTTGACTTTTGAGATGATGAGGCTTTTCGGATAGCTTTGTTTTGCGTATCTCGAAGTTTTTTTTGCAGTTGCAGCAGCGCGTTCTTCAGCTTTGCGTGCCCTCGCGGCAGCTAGCTGCGCGGCACGTGCCTCACGCTCCTTTGCCCTTGCTATCTTGGCCACCTCACGCTCTGCCTTTGCCTCTGCTTGAAGCTGCTTTCGGCATGCGGCAGCAGCAGCACGTGCCTCTCTATCCTGCTCTTTTTGGAGTTTTGCTGCCGCCTCTTCTTGTTGTTGTATGGCGTCACGCTCCCTAGCCTCTCTGACTGCCCGAGGGCTCCATACAACTGCCAGACTCTAGTACTCTTGGTGTTGTTGCAAATCCAAAACCTTGTTATGCTTTTTCTTGCGTTTTTTAGTGGTGATTGCATGGCGTAATTGCTCGTTTTCAAGGTGTAGGAGCTCGTTGTTGACTTGGAGTGAATGGAAAGCCTCTTTCACCCGTTTTGCCGCAATTGTAGACGTATCTGGTGCCACAGCTTCAACCAAATTGACGAGGTGTCTGTATGTATCTCTATCACCATGGTCTCCAACTTCTATATCTGTATTGGGTGGCGGAGAGGAGCTAACGAGACGATTGAGGACGACTTCGGCGTTGCGCGGATGAACTCCTGTAGCTGCAAAACTGCTCAGTATATTATCAGATGTGAATGCAGATGTATACGCAGCCCAAAATAACTCTAGAAAGTCACTTTTCTGCATTTCTAGCAAAGCTTGACTGCGGTGGAGGAACTCATCCAGTTCTTTGCCGTACGCAGTAGTCAGAGGCCCAAACACCGCAATATCGAGTGGTTGAAGCCGGTGAGAGGAGTGAGGAGGCAGTACAGCGAGTAGAATCCGGTGGGCATCGCAGTAATCGATGAAGGAAGGTGTCACGTGGCTTCCGTGGCCGTCAAGTAGTAGAAGCCTCCAGTCCCGCTTTGCCTTCTCTTTTGTTTTGCGGTCAAAGACTTGTTCAAGCCAGGCCAGCCCAATATCATTATTACTCCACCCAGAGGGCGTTGAGCAGCAAAATAGCTGGTGTTTTCCTACTTCAAGGTCGCGTAACCAACTATCTCGAAGCCCACTCTTGCCTTGATAGACGATGACGGGATCTACCCAGCTTCCATCAGCGCAGACGCAACCCATAACTGTAATCCAGTTTCTATTACCATCTTGGATAGATGCTGACACCTTCTTCTTATCCCAAAGAGGCCTTGAAAAGACTCTCTTAGACCGTGAACATATACCAAGGAGAAAGCCCTTTTCATCCATATTGTAGATATTATATGGCTTAATATCGTATTTATCGAGTTTTTCGTGAAGGAGACAGAAGTAGTTACGG
>NRSV01000079.1:63724-134033 GCA_002286855.1 Bipolaris cookei
ACTTTTCTGCATTTCTAGCAAAGCTTGACTGCGGTGGAGGAACTCATCCAGTTCTTTGCCGTACGCAGTAGTCAGAGGCCCAAACACCGCAATATCGAGTGGTTGAAGCCGGTGAGAGGAGTGAGGAGGCAGTACAGCGAGTAGAATCCGGTGGGCATCGCAGTAATCGATGAAGGAAGGTGTCACGTGGCTTCCGTGGCCGTCAAGTAGTAGAAGCCTCCAGTCCCGCTTTGCCTTCTCTTTTGTTTTGCGGTCAAAGACTTGTTCAAGCCAGGCCAGCCCAATATCATTATTACTCCACCCAGAGGGCGTTGAGCAGCAAAATAGCTGGTGTTTTTCTACTTCAAGGTCGCGTAACCAACTATCTCGAAGCCCACTCTTGCCTTGATAGACGATGACGGGATCTACCCAGCTTCCATCAGCGCAGACGCAACCCATAACTGTAATCCAGTTTCTATTACCATCTTGGATAGATGCTGACACCTTCTTCTTATCCCAAAGAGGCCTTGAAAAGACTCTCTTAGACCGTGAACATATACCAAGGAGAAAGCCCTTTTCATCCATATTGTAGATATTATATGGCTTAATATCGTATTTATCGAGTTTTTCGTGAAGGAGACAGAAGTAGTTACGGTAATCTTCTCTATTATCAGCTATACAGCGATCCCGATCAATACCCGTGGAGGTTTTGTTGGTAATAGCATCGCGGTGCCTTCGCAAGAAACGCGTAACCCAGCTATCTGATGGCTCCCATGGCGCAAGTGCCGCGACATATTTTTTGATCATAGCTCTTGAAGGTGGTAGTACGTGGGCAGATAGTCTCTGTATATGCTTTACAAGGTGTTCCTCCTGTGGGGGAGTGAGCAATGAATGGTTTTTGGCGGCGGCTTCACGGGACTGGCGTTGGCGGTGGTGTCGGCGCGTCAAAGTTGACACTGGAAATCCATACTTTTTTGCGACTTGGCGGTATGAAAGTTGACCTTCTGCATCTTACGAATCGATATCTGCAATGGCTTTTGCAATAGCTGTCATGGTTGTGGAGATATTACGCGTTGAAACTGGTGGGTTCCTGTTTTGGTGATGCAGTCGGGTGTTGCGTTCCGAGATGGTGTTGCAGCATTGACCACCTACACTAGTACCTGTTAGCTATCAATGTAGCCGCTGACCTGATCATAGTCCTGGATTGGCAGTATGTTTACGAGCATTTTTACGTGAAATGACCTCAACGAAAAGTTCTCAAAAGGAAGATGCGCTGGCACGCCAGATGAACAATGGAAAATCACCTTCAGCCTCTATTTTGCATACTTGGTAGATGTGGTTACTGATCTTGCAAGTAAGTCGGAAAAACTCAATGGAGCTTTGCAAGGCCATGCTGACAGCTCCAGCCATATTTCTTCCTCTGTTTCTCATATGGAAGTTGCAGATGCCTAGGAAGCGGAAGATTGTAATCTTCATACTATTTGATAGTGGCTTCTTTTGCATAGTTTTCGCTACACTCCGTGTCATACAACTGGGCGTTGATCATCGCGGTACAACAACAATACCAGAGCCTGATTGGTCATTGTTGTGGACAATAGTGGAGTGCGCAATCGGTACGTCGATCATGAAAACTTTTGCAAAGACCTCCACATATGTCGCTAACACAAAGTTCAGCCATCATTATTGCATGTTCTCCCGCCTTTGCAGCCCTGGTCCGTGAACGAATTATCACCATACCGGGACCAGCATACGATAAACAAGGCTACATCAAACAAGGATCTGATGAGGTGGAGTTGAATAGCATAGCCGGCTCTGCAAGACAACAAAGACAAGAGGTTCAAGATCCATATGAGTGTTTTCACAACAGTCAGGAAGAGCTTACAAGAACCGCTGAACACACTGCGGTCGTGCGGGCTGTTAGCTAGGCTGAGCAAATATGTAATTATGAAATAAAACAGCAAAAGTAGGCGTCCATAATCTATCAGATTACAACGCAGAAAGAATCGATCGTTGGTAAAATGAAATATGTCCATCTAAATCAACGCCCTCCCAGCTTAAAATCAAGAATCCTCGAATATATAAGTGAGGCCATCCCGTTTAACAACACACACACGAAGAAACACAACCCCCAGTCTTGGCATCTCCGTACGACTCTCGCATTAACTCCGATATTCCGATCAAACTATTTTATGAAAACAAAACCCCCCTTACAAACGCATAAAGTCCCGAGTACTCGTGTTCATAATACCACCGCAGCTATAAATCCTCAAGTTTAAACATAACAAAACCCCCTTCCTCACCATATTATCACCCAAACAAAACATTAATATCACAGCATGACTCGAACCAGACATCACCAAGCAGAAAAAAAAGGCGTAAATATCGAACAGCATCTTCAATTGTCACCCGCAATATAGGCTACTGGCAGCCATCTAGGTTCGGTATGTACCACCAACTTCTGTAAAACGCCTCTACTTTTCTGTCCCGTATTAATTCGGACTGATCTTTATATAATAAACATATGTGCAAATCTCCCTCGATATCCTCACACCATTGCTATCGCACTGATGCACTCACGCGCTGAAGCGCTTACGCGCCAGGAGTGCGACGGCACAGGGGACGGCCGCGCTCCAAAGTGTTGGGGTCGCAGGTGAGGCGGCTGTCTTCGATGCAAGTTAATTGTGCGCCGCCTGTTTGTACTGATTAGTTTCTTTTTCCTCGCTGCTAATGAACCAAAAGGTTTGGGGTGCTTGGACTTACAGTTGTTAATGTTGTCAGGCACGCAACGACCGGTTTGACCATTGACGTTGCACACATCCTGCTTCAAGCTCGTGTTTGCGATGCAGCACGCGCCGTTGGGGACGGGGCGGTTGGCATTTGCGCCCTGAGGCATGGCGGCTGCAAGAGCAGAGAGTGCGAGGATGATGGCGGAGGTGGTGAATTTCATTTTGAAATACTTTGTGGTTGCGAAGTGAGGTTAAGAGTGAATAATGTTTATGACAAGGTAGATTAAGGAGTTAAAGACCGACCAGCGGAAAAGCGAAGAATTGAATAGAAAGAGGAGAATAGAGGAGTAGACAAAGTCTGAGGCTGAAGATGCTGATGAGGCGATTCTCCAGGCGCTCCAAGGCCACCTTCTTATACTTGCAACCTGAAGGAACAGGCGGATTGCTGCCTCGGCAGGAAATTCCTCACGATGCATTGCTTCGCGCGCCGCAACACCCGTTCACCGCACGCTCTTCGAGACCGAATCGCCGACTACCAAAAATATTGAGACCATCGAGACAAACACAAAACAGCAAGGTCGGCTGTAAAGGCCTGGAAAGTACGGCGGAGTAGCCGCATCGGGCGCCGTAAACCCGGCGCAAGAGAGAATGTCGTTCATGCTGCTCAGGCGCGCGGGCGAGAAAGGCAGTACACGATACGCAGATCATACAGGGACGCCAGCAGGTGGCTTCCTTCGAGGCTTCGAGACGTTGGAAGAGCACAGGGAGGCGCCAATATATGAAACTGTTATGCTGTTTAGGTGGCGGGTTTGAAACGTTAGTCTCCGCTGCAACACCCACATTGGCAGGTGACTGGTGTTACCCACTCTTCTATGCGGACAACACGGGCTTGGAAGATACCTGCTTCATGGTTGTTCTTGTGACTGGGCGCGTGGAGAGAACTGTTGTGATTGTACCATGCAAACGTTCAATTATGCATGTTGTCTATCTTTCTCATACCAGCACCCCTTAGTATCCAGGCACTCGGCTGTCCATTAAGCTGGCATATCAGGGAAGATAGAAGTCTCCCTGCGCTCCTGCTTCCACCTTCAAAGTATCAATAATGAGGTATTGATCCAGCTCCTCCTGCGTCAGAAGCGACACATTCTTCATCTTGTCCACCACCCCCTTGCTCCGTAGCACCTGGGGAACAAGGCTTTCATGCACACGCCACTTCACAGGCCTGAGGTATTTGCTATACCATCTAGCAAAGTCATCGACAATAGATGCAATAGTGGAATCGAATCGAACACCATAGTCCATTCCCAAAAATCATCTCGCACATCTTATACGCAGCGCGGAACAAGACTCTTTTATCGAGAGGCATATGCCACACATAGTGTCGATTCTCAATAAGAAGATCTAGCCCAAAGTGAAGCAGAGTCGCATCCAGGAACGGCGAACCCCTTACCTTACAAGAAAAAATGCAGTGCAAGTCGTTGAAAAGGTAAACAAAAGCTCGTAATTGCGACCGAACTCCTGTCTACTCAATCAGCGCCACACTATCATGACTCATATGCCGCACAATCGCTAGGTCCGGATCCGAAAAGATAAAACTGCTTCGGGTGCGCAGGTGATGAATCATGAAATTCGTGGCACTCACGCACAAGATGAGCATTTTGAAATGCGAATCTGGCGCTGTGTCGTCGGTTATCCATCCGCTCCAGAGTGTTTTGTCGTTGTAGGATATATTTATTATGATTGCGCGAGCTTGCTCATACAGCATTGGTATGCATGTGCCGAATCCCTCTTGAGACTTGCGTTCGGCAAGAAGTGTGATGTCAACGATGTGTATTAGCACCTCAAAGAATGTTGATTCGGTAGCGACATTGCGCGGAACTAGAATCGAAGCCTCTATGTCCCGAGCTTGTTGTACATCTAGAGTACCAAAGATTGAAATTTCGTTCGGAGGTCCGTGAAGCATGCGGAAATGTTCTAGCGAAGTGCAGATAACTGATGCGGGATAGTCTGAATTGACGTGAATGCGGACGCTCAAGCCATGTTCCCCAGTGTTTACTCTATACTCCTTATCGGTTATCCTATTTCAATAAAGCTCACCTGGCACTCTTCGCAGTACGTGTGCGAGCTCGACTATTCTTAGAGCCGAGATGAGGCTGCTGAGTTGGCTGGCCGGGATGAGAATTATCTATCGCTCGTGCATGCCCATGGACCAAAAGCCTCTGTAAAACGGGGCACATATCGAGGTCTTTAAGAAGAGTTTTATGCGGATGTGCATAATACCAGGAGGCGGGTTCTGAGTTGAATCTAAGTCTACAACAATCATCTCAAGGAATGCAGATGCCCATTGGATCAAAAGGTATGCGCAGTCCATGTCCACGATTACCCATTTGTTTGAACAGTTAAATACAGTGCGATCAATCGTATACATATTCTTGTTGACGTGAAGCACTTGTGTCTGGATCGCCGGCTTGAACCCGTGTTTGAGTGGCCATTTTGTTCTGGGTAATTTAGTTATCATGCCAACAGTGTTGTGCAGAGCCAGTAGCTCCTCCATAGTTTGGTAGCATATCTCTTTTGGTAAGATATCTAGACGGCTTTTTTCAGAATTCATGTTGAAAGCGGCAGAGTGGTGGAGCTGCTGTAGATACTGTTAGAGAAAGACAGAATATCGGGACTGGAAAGCTGCCGTGCTGTGATAAGTGGCTGAGGGGGGAACGTTATCCTAAATAAAAGGATTAATGAACTGAGAGCAAATCTTTGAGTTAATGAGTGTGCGCAGTACATGGCATGGGTGTGAAACACAAGATATTGTGAACACTTGTGGTTTGAATGAATGACAAAGCCCATGGAAACCGAAAGGAACAGACGCCTTTTACACCCGGACCCCGTTTGTCGCAACCGCGGTAATGTCCCGGGATGAACAATTGTTGATCGTTGAAGCAACAGAGTACTGACATGACTTATTTTTATGGAGAAAAAAATGATGCCGAAAAGCGCGACGCAGCAACGCATCAGTGGCGATGTCATGGGGATACAATGACGAGACAAACTGCAAAAGCAGCGCAGCTTTCTCAGCAAATAAAACACGAAAAAAACTTCTAATATCTAATTTATGACTATTCTTGCAAGTCGGTTATCAAGACATCCAATTCCTCTACTTCTCAAACTGCCCCGCCCCCAACATCCCCTTCAAATCCATCTTCAGCAATCCCTCCTTCTCAATCTCCTCCTTCCTCTTCACCAACTCCTCCACATCCCAATTCGCACTCACAAACCCACCACCAAGAAACTTCCTATCGACACCTTCCCAGCCCGCGAGCCAAACCCCCACACCGCCCACCAGCTCCGGTGTATCCAGCGCAAACCGCTTAAACGAATCAATCGTCATCTCCGTATCCACAACGCCCGGATGCAAAGCTACAGCAAATACATGCGGGTTCTCAGCTGCAACGTACGTCATGAGTTGCAGGACGGTGAGCTTGGATATGCCGTAGGCGCTCAGAGAAGGGAAGACTTCGTATGCAGCGCCGGTGGTCAAGGTGATTATTTTTGCGGGGGTGTCGGCGGAGGGCAGATGCTGGAGGAAGGATTGGGTCATTAGGAATGTGCCGCGGGTGTTGAGGGTCTGTTGAGGAGACTGGTTAGAAAGGGGGATTCAAAGATGATAGGCGGAGAGACGTACGATTTCGTCCCACCAGGCTGCTTGATCGACGTCTTTGACGGGCCCAATGGCTTTGAAGAGGCCGGCGTTGTTTACGAGGACGTCGGCGTGGCCGTATTTTTCTTTGACCTTTTCGTAGAGTGTTGCGACGGATTTGGGGTCCGCAATGTCGGTAGGGACGGACAGAATTTCAACGTCGAGGTGAGATGTAACGATTGATTTTGCGACTTGTTCGAGCTTGTCTGCACTTCGAGCCACGAGGACAATTGCTTTGGCGCCTGCAGCAGCGAATGATGGTACAAAGGCCTGATCGGTCAGCTATAACAATAAAGTAGGCCTACAATCAAGCTGCACACACTCGAGCTCCTAGCCCTTGGCTAGCGCCAGTGATGATGATTACTTTGCCCTGTTGAGAAAGCGAGCTTTGCTTGGGATCAATCGCTGGATAAACATCCCGATGTACGACCGGAACAAACTGCTGGGCCTTTACGAAGTGGTCTACAGGAAGGTCCTCCATTGTTGCCGTTGTGATGTGTGCTGCTGAACCAAAGATAAGGTGGTCAAGGGGAGATGCAGTAGGAACTGAGGATAGATGTTGCTGGGTAGTTATGATACCATCACATCATGGCATCTTATACTTTGTTTCTCCCTCAATATTGTACATTATTAATGCCGTCGCTGTAGTCTTCGTTGGTGCAGCCATTCGTAATCGTTACTGAGCTCCTCCGCAGCAGTATAAAGAGCAATTTTACAGTCGGTCCTAAAGGGCAAACGTCACGACGAAAGCTTTGAAATACAAGTGGTAACGCTCGATAGTACGATTCAAGATATCGCGGCTGGAGATGTGGTTACCAATAAGTGCAAGGTGCTGCTGCAATTACAGGGATGTCCTCGTTCCTAATCTAGTACTAGTGCTCCTCCTCCATATCAGCCGCAAAAGCTTCTAAAATGCCCATTGGAACGCTATCAGGTCGCGCATTGTTTGACCGGTGGTGATTGACAATTTGCATGACTTCTTCTCGAATTAGGTCATCGGTACCTGCAAATATTTTCTCTACCCATAAAACATCTTTGACAATTTTCATCAGTCCGTCCCACTCTTGCAGCTGCATGCCACTCATCAAGATGCCGAGCATTAAAACGAATTGACTTCTTTCGGCCAAGTCCTTCGTCTCGATGGCGGCGAAGTAAATGGCCCAGATGAGCAAAGGCTTGAGTTCGTTCCATTCAATCATGTTTTCCAAGAGAACAAGCAATAAATTGCGGGATATAGCGGAGGTTCGGACCGGTGATTGGCCGAGTGCTCTCCAGAACGGCGATAGGAAAAGTAGCGTTCCGAGCCGACAAACCTCTTCCATGACATGTTCCCGGCTGTTGCCTTGGTGTAGGGGCCGGATAGAAAGTAGACGGTAGATGGTCGGCTCCATCCAGCTGCCGCTCGTGATTGCAAGCATGAGTTGTCTCTCGTTGAACATGCGATCAAGCGATATCAGCTGGACTATATCATCGAATATTGTGATCCAGTCTAGTTGCATGGGTAGCTGGTGCTTCCACAACAAAGAGACGGCGTTGACAGGCCGTGGTGAGTTTGGCGGCGATTTGGAGTCCATAAGCCATTGTGATGGCATAGGAACAATGGGAATATGGTCTTGAAAGAAGCTTCCTATAAGATCTCCCCTATTCATGTCTTTAGCATGTTGCTGTTAAGTTGGGTTTTATTCCGATGGCTTACCAGCTTACTGTAACTCGCAGGAAATCTGTTGTGATGGAATCATAACCCCCTCTAAGCTGCACCATTCTTGCTAGTGCATCAGCGTGCTTCTGCCAGACATCACCCGCAAAGTTCCCTAGCAAAGCCTGATTCCTGTCAGTTGTCTTCCAGGATTATTCTGCACAAGCTGCTTACTTGATGAATCATGAAGGAAACCACGGAACCTATGAGCTCATCGCTCTGATGCATCTTCGGATCCTTCATCATCTCAGTGGTGTGACGCAGAGCTTTGTGATGATGTTTTAGCGCAACAGCATCGTCTTGCGAAGGAAAATATCCGTGGTGCTTTTCGAACAAGAAGTTTTGAGAATTGGCAAGCATATTGTAGAAAGCAGGTATGTAGCTGAGTCCAACAGGATACCAAGAACCTCGCAGAACAGTAGGATGGTTGTTATCCTCGGTGGTAAGAACTACTCACTGTCAGAAAGGAGACACGGTAATTTCGGAACACACCTACCATTAGCCAGCAGGGCCCGTTCAGAATCATCAAGTTCGACAGGATAAGGGCCAAAAGGATCGAGTTGGCCGCCACCGAAGCGATCAACATGCATGCGGCTCTCGGATGGTTTGCGGAACTCGAGGACGATCTCATGACGTGCTCGTTTTGTCTTTGGCTTTCTCCTCGCCTTGCCCACCTCAGTCATGGCCAGACGGCGGATTCGAAGCTGCGTCTCCTCATTTTTGAGGTCATCAGGGTGCTGAAGATTCACAAAGTTAAAGCTCGGTTTGGTAGAGCGATCCATGGCGCCGGAAAAAGCTCGCTGAGTATGTTTCGTCATCGCTCGCAACAGCGCTCTGTCCTTATCTTTATATGTACTCTGGGCACACCTCAGCGGCCGCCAGAAAGGGAATTATGTCATCGCTGTTTGAAATCGAGCGTTGTGAAAAAGACGATTCCTACGTGGAATGGCAGCCGAGTTTGGGGGCGGCGGAATACCGACAGCGTGGAGCTGCAGCCAACTTGGCAAGGCACGCCATTTTACAGGTAGGTACAAGCGAGCAGGCCATGTGAATACAAGCAAGACTGTGGCAACGGACGAGTATTACCCAGATCTCAATCTTGGACAGATGGATTGAGGTCACAGTTCGGAGAGATAGTTAATGCGCGCCCGGGGAAGATGTGCTAATTAGTAATGCAGTTTGTTGGTCAAAGTGAATGAGTAATCACACAGTGATTTAGAAAGGAGCACGAATTCCTAATCACTTTATGTAGAGCCTATAGTAAAGAGCCTCGGTAGGGCACACCAGATACAGATGGCTTACTATATACACGATCGTGCGAAGTTGCCGTCTTATATACATACTGTATGCATACTGTGATTATGAGCTATATTGATGGGTCAGGACGAGCACCGGAGCTGCCGAAGCCTACCCTCAGCTCGGCACTGTTGCAGGGCTCTGGCTTATATGGTCAGCTGTCTTGGATATTCTAAGGAAACCAGCAGAAACCCGTCCAGCACCTACGATCGACTACTACTAGCAGAGCGCAATGGGCAAAGATAGGCGAAGCTGGCTATCCCTCGGCCTAAATCGCGTGCAGCACTATCCCAGGCGTCTAGCGTTTGCCTAGACCGCTTTGGGTTAGTGCGCCAAGCCGTATCTCCATAACATGGCAAATTTGTCGCCAACCCTTTCTGTTCTCTTCAACGCACCATCAGACAGTTCAGCCACCCATCTCACCAGCGTCTTTACGTCTTGTAATCGATGCGACCCGAGTCAATCAATTGGGCGGCTGCGATATAGCGCTGCGGAGAAGGAACAAAGGTGCTCCATTAGAGCTGGCTGTGCATTTTTACGGTTGCGCAGGCGGTGTCATAGGAGCCGTACATATCTTGCTTTGCACACGTGATTTCTGGAGTCCTCAAGTACTTACGCTGCAAGAGAGACATCGCGAAATCAATCTCTATGATAATTCATCGCGTGAAAGCATTGCAAAACAAGAATGTTTATGTCTTGTACTTGTGCATATACATGCATGACATTTCAGAGTTAGTGCTGCGCTCGTAACTCGGCCAAGTCGTAAGATTCAATGCCATTGGCTACATTACTGGCATCGCTGAAAGCTACGCTATGTGGCAAAGACATATGGTAAGCAATATGACTAAAGTAACGACAGTGAGACACATTCGTCAAGCCAGGTCTACCTCGCGCCCTCTTTTCATCAAGATAACCTGTATGCAGTCTACCTTGGCCATTCCATTCTGTCCTTTCATCTCCCGTTCCATATCCTTGGCCACCCACACATGCTCAATATCCTGCATGACTCTCCGCAAGCTTGGGAAGCGCTTGACTACATACATTTCCTCAAATCGATCCCGCACAAACTGTCGTTGTGTGTTGTCGATTGCCTCACACCCGGCGGTAAAGAGCGGCCATATATGTGAAGTAGTCAGGGGCGAGCGAACATTGATTTGCTGCAAGTACACTAGGCATTGATGAATGTGATCCATGCTGATGGGATTTGGGGCGCCGATATCGAGCCAGGTCCGGTAGAGGTAGATGAAAGCTGCGTGGCGGTATGCTTCAGCGGTTAATTCGATGTCTGCGCTTTCCTGAAAATTTTCCTGCTTGCAAACGGTAAAATCCATAGCCAATAACCTCTGCTGGATATGCCTGCCGGTTATGTTTTCGTTTTCCAATAGAGCTGGACTTGTTGGCGACTGTGACCTTCTCGTCTTGATAGTATGCTGTAACTGACTAATTTGAGCGACCACTAAGAGCACGTTCGCAATGCTTGCTAGGCTCTCCTCTCCTTCGATAGCCGAAAAGCCTGTCTCGTGATCCAATAAGGGGTTTGATCCTCTCGAAACGGATGATAGGATGTCGTGGTATGCGAAGATACTCATCAAAAAGCGCGCACGCGAGCTAGCCAGCCAGTTCTCTCCTTGACTCCTGACTATCATCGCCTTTGCACCAGTCAAATGATTGGCAACACGTTCCCCATCGTCTTCGCCGAAAAGTCGCGCAGATACCTGCATCATCATAACAGTCGCCAGCGCTGATTCAGCATTCATTTCGGATGGATCCTGGATCATGCGTTGGAGTTCATGTATAGCGTCTCGTTGATGGCGGTACCTCTGAAAATACAGAAACGGGTCTTTTGAAGATGTTGCAAGATGGTTTGCGGCCATCGAGAGGATTGTAGATCTGAGCGCAACAGATTCGTATGCCATAGCTGTAAGGTGTCTCTGAAAGGGAGTCGAAACGCCCATGTTAGGGGTCACCGATATGAGTGTGGAAAGTCGGTCTACCCAGTAATCGAGAAGCCATCTATCATCTGGCGAGAGGCCATATGACAATCCAGGGCTGTTGAGTGGAAACAAAGGCAGGCTTTTCGTTGATCCCGGTGACGAGAGCGTATTATCAGGGCTAGAGATGATCAAAGGCATTGATGAAAAACTGTTGACCGAAGCTGGGCTGAAGACAGAATCTTGCTCGATAGCTTTTTTCTTGCGACTCTTTCGTGGTTTTGCTAGGGTGTTGACAGCACCCTCCTGCCACTTCAACCTGACCCCGTAACCTTTGCATGTGATCTTCAGTCTCATACAACGACCGCAAAATGGCTTCTGCTCGTCGCATTTGTACCCGGCCTCCCTGCACGTCCAGCATCCGGTCCGAGATCTCTTATGTGTTGCCATGTTAGTGAGTGGTACATGTTCACTTTGTCGCTACATTTTCCGGTCCTCGTCTAGGAACACACAGTTTATAGCATGTCCTTGAGCTTCCGAAAGGCTGCGCTGATGTTCAATGGTTGGGTAGCAGATATGGTAGTTGAACCAATCTGGGGGGTTGCGCAAGATGGGAGGTGGAGAGTGGCAAACCACACTAATGCTAGCTCCCGCTGAGATCCTTGAGGCCGAGGCTCACGATGCACCCATAGATTGACTTGATATTTCCCTGGTGTCTGGCAGTGTTCTCTTTTCTTTTTGATCTTATATGTGATCCTACAATTAAGAATTCTCATCGCTGGTAAGCATTGGAAGAGACATGGGCAGAGCTTTTGAATAAGGTACAACTATAGCTTCGCAGCATCCTTCCACACCAATCCACCCTGCTCCTCAGCGTAATGCCTTCCCTTGATCCATCCCATCCACGTACTTAGCGTATCTTCTCCCCTACTGCCTGGCTCCAACCCCTTCTCACTCCACCCACTACCTTTCCAGCCGATACCCTGACCCTCGGCCGCAGATCTTTCATCATCGCCTTCGTGAATCGCATAACCAGGCGAAGTCTTTAACGTAACAGCAGGTCGCTGATCGAAACCCTGTTCCTCTAGCTCTGCTTGAGTAAAGACAGGCGTGCAGCACGCATCTGTACCATCGAATATAGCCTCCCACTCGGCACGCGTCTTTTCCTTGAACTTTGTCGTGAAGAAGTCCTTCAATTTTGGCCAATCAGCCATATTATCCCTACTTCCAGGTAGATCCGACGATTTGAGCCCCATACCCTTTAGCAGCGCAGCATAGAACTGCGGTTCAATCGCTCCGACAGCCATGTACCCCCCATCCTTGGTCTCATACGTATCGTAGAAGGGCGCACCACCATCCAGCATATTGGTACCACGCTCGCGTTTCCAGACCTCCGTCTTCAAGCCTAGTCGAGGCATAGTCGCAAGTATAGCGCTTCCATCCACCATGTTCGCCTCCACAACCTGTCCGAAGCCACTGCGCTCACGCGCAAGAAGCGCAAGCAGTATGCCGACAAAACACATCGTGCCTCCTCCAGCGAAATCGCCAACCACATTGCCCGGCGGATACGGTTTCTCTCCTTTTCGGCCAAACATGCTCAGCACTCCTGACACGGCAATGTAGTTGATGTCGTGGCCCGCCATTTGCGCATACTTTCCATCTCTCCTGAAGCCCGTCATACGCGCAATGATGAGTCGCTTATTCAGCTTCAACAACACCTTTTCCGGATCCAAGCCTGCTCTTTCGAGCACACCGGGGCGAAAGGGATCAATAAGGATATCGACTCGTGGTATAATTTTCTTGATGAGTGCGAGGCCGGCAGGCGACTTAAGGTTGACGCATATCGACGTCTTGCGACGCGTGAGCTGATCATTGGTCGCGGCGCTAGGTGCGCGGTCGAGACGGAGGACAGATGCACCGTAGTCGGCCAGGAGCATGCCAGCAAAGGGCCCTGTATAAGATGAACTCCAAGTCCATAAAGAATCGCAGAGTAGAGAATATCGGGCTTACCGGGGGCCAGGCCCGCGAACTCGAGAACGCGTATGTTGGAGAGTGGAGGCGGTTGGGGCGCAGTCATGGTGAACTAGTTAAGTCACTCTGCTACTAGCTTTTAATATGCTTTAAGTAGTTACCTAGAAGCAAGCACAAAAATATATCGGGTTTGTACATAATCAACGTCGACATTGTCGAGAAGATGCGCCGGTTAACCACTCCCGCGGGGAAGATGCCGAGGTGCAGCTGTGGAGTGCTCGAGCTGGGGTAATAGTAATTAGCGCCATTCCGCCTCGTAGCATATAGCCGACTTGTCTTCCCTCCAACCAAGACCCCCATCCTTCACTCATACATCTTTCCCGTGAATAATATCGGGACAATGAAAACTTGAATAAAATCTCAAGCTTGGGAGACTTTACAAAACCAGCTTCCATCATCTCATCTTGCCGGTGCCTTCTCCAGGCATTATCATGGAGCGTTCACTTCGCAACATCCCCGCGGACCTATTGTCAGCTACGATACACTGAGTACAACGGACACAATGAAGAGCTACACAATAGGAAGCTATAACTAAATCACACGCCCACACTTTCCTTCATTCATGACCTTCCTGACTTAGCTCAACAGCAGACGTCCCCGTCAGTTCTCGCTCTAGCCAATATAAATGGCCACCTTCTTCCCTCTTTCCTTCTCCAATACACACTCTTTCTTCTTACAAGCCCAAAGACAACCCCATGTCGGTCAATTTCCCACCCATATACACCATCGACCTCTCCCTGCCCCCACGCTCACACTATAAATCCGTTGCAAGAGACTATGCCCCCACCCTGCACCAGCTAACCAGTCTCTACACCGAAGTAGTTGCACACCTCAAACTGCCTCCTTTCTTCTTCCATTTCCTTGGCCGCTTACTGCTCCACCGCCTCGCCAGTAACGAGCAAACCGAGGAGCTACGCGGAATCAGCGAGGCATGCGGGGTCCCCATGTACCTGCTGGTCGCCTATAATGTTTTTCTCGACTTGCTTTTAGGTTGTACGAGTGGCGACGCGCTATCTAAGAAACTCCAGCAAGTAGATGAAGAACAAGCAGGAGAAGGCGAAGAAGAAGTGACAACGATGCACTTCCGCACACTAGACTGGTCCATGCCCGTACTCCGAGACGTCATTGTGCAATTCGACTACATCAATTCACCGCGAGGAGTCATAGCGCGGACATTAGACTACGTAGGCTTCGTCGGCGTTCTAACAGGCGTACGCAAAGGTCTCAGTGTGTCGCTCAACTTTCGTCCTTACCACTATGCATCAGGCCTATCCCTCGAGAACGCAAGATACTACTGGAACACGCTACTAGTCCTATTAGGCCGACGCCCAAGCATCACAACTGTAATACGCAACTTCCTGCTCCCCAGACCCATAGAAACACCGCGAGTCCGCAAAACTCTCTCCAAGAAACGAGGACGAAATGGCCGAAGAGAACATGAAGAAGAAGAAAAACAAGAATTAGTACTAGCCTACCACCCACCACACCCCCCAAACGCTATAACCTCCCTCCTCCCCACCATCCACACACCTGTCGCCTACCTAATCTTCTGTACCCCCACCGAAACCCTCGTTCTAGAAAAAGACTTCCGAACCGCAACCATACTCCGCTCCCCAACCTTCCTTACAACAACAAACCACGATATTGCCCTCGAACCCCGCTCTCCCTCCCAACCCCCTATTACCTCGCACGTTCAACCCCGTATCCACGCTTTCCTACAGGCAAGCATTTTGCTGCAAGCAAGCGTGCAGGAAATCCTCAACAACAGCATCTACCGCAAAGAATGCTTAACGCTGACGTGGCAGGCATGGCGGCAGCAGCAGCAGCAAGAGGAAAGTAGGGAGCGCGCAGAAAGGGGGGTACCGTTGGCGACGCTCGAGAGGTGGGTGGAGAGGTATTCGGTGAGTAATCAGACTACGCATTTTGCGTGTATTATTGGATCCGGGGGAGATTGTGGAGCCAGTTGTGGTAGGGGAGGGAGGAATAGGGAGTGTGTAGATAGAGGGGAGGAAGGGAGGGAAGGAGG
The DNA here is from genome assembly GCA_002286855.1 of Bipolaris cookei. Classification (NCBI taxonomy): domain Eukaryota; kingdom Fungi; phylum Ascomycota; class Dothideomycetes; order Pleosporales; family Pleosporaceae; genus Bipolaris; species Bipolaris cookei. The sequence continues at coordinate 79,107 of NRSV01000079.1, forward strand.
GAAGAAATGTCTGATTTGTATTGTAAAGATGAATATTCGTGCATTTACGGCTATGCTTCACGGATAAGACAAGGCAGGATATAACTTGCCATAAACATACATTTCTATTCCTACAACCCCCTCACAATAACCATATATCATCTACTCAAAGTAACCAATCATCTAAGCCCTCGCCTTCCTCGCCTTAGGCTTCGCGACCTTTTTCCCCGCACTCCTCAGCCTCTTCCTCTCCACATTCGCCTTAATCCTCATACTCCTCTTCCTCCACGCCGTCCACCTATCGCCTGGCACAAACTCCTTAACCTGAACCCCTGCCCTCTCCGCTGCACGCCCAATCACCCAATTAGCCTCACGATACGCATATCCTTTCCCAGCCCTCAGACTCAACTCTTTCTTCCCTGCTTCCCTCAGCACCTCGCTTTCCGCTGCAGCCGCTTCAGGCGCCGAAGATACAGGTACGGGCGTCATATTCAGCCGCCTTCTCCTCGCAGCGTTAGCCGGGTACGGCAGCGTATGATCTTTCTCAAGCGCAACACCGATGTATTGGCGCTTAGGATGAAGTCTGGGGTCGCGGTAGTACCGTACGTAACCGGATTCGGTGGCGAAGATGCAGTGGTCGCGGCCGAATTTGCAGTTTTCGCCGGGGAACCACGAGGTGCCGCGTTGGCGAAAGATGATGTTACCTGGGATTACGTATTCGCCTTTTGCCTTTGTTAGCAAGTGTTCAGTCTTTCTTTAGTTGCGATGTGTTTGGGTGAAGAGATTGGGTAATCAAGACGTGCCTCCGCTCTTCTTTGCGCCTAGTCGTTTTCCCGGTCCATCTTTGGCGCCGTTGGCTCGGCCTTGGGCTTGATGTGCGGAGTGTCGTACAAACGAGAGGACTGGGGTGGGTGCGGCAGAGCCATTGGCTACGCGGAGAACATCAAGAACACGGGTAGAGGGTGCGATGAAGGCCGTAGATGTCACTATCGATGCGCGGACGGGCGCAAATATCCGTGGGAGTAGCATGGCCGCTCTTGTTGCTGGAGAGGGCGGGCATTCGAGGTTGCAATTGCGACTTTTCGAGATATCCGCGTGGTCCGTGCGCCGACTCCGCAAGTCTCTGGTAAATGTACAATCACAAGCCCTTGTAATTATCTCGCTGCTACGACTTTTCCAGGCTCAATTGGTAGCTTTCATAGTTACTCATGAATATCAGTGCATCAATGTATCAACCATATCTGCTTCTTAACGTAAAGCATACAATACCAAACCGTCGTTTCAATTAATTCATGCCAATATAGCGTACACATCTCATCCATCACCTGTGAAATGGGCCCTCGTGACAAAAATCTAGTATGCTAGCACCCAAAACACCTTGCAGAGAATGCCGACCCATAGAACAGAAGCGTTTAGCACCATTACCCGCTACCCAGACATTTACTGTACTTGGTTGACAATCTCTTGCGCCTTGGTCAGACTCTCCACCATCTGTAGACAGTCCTTCCTCCTCTTGACCGTGTAATCGGATTCCTTCAGCAACTCGTCCAGCTCATCGGTCTTGTACATGTTGGTGAGGAGCTCGCCCTGCATGTTCTCCTTGGTCCACTGTACGAGGTTCAACATGATAGCCTTGGGTACCATGTCAATCATTGTCCGGCGGACAATGTTGAAGTACGATGTGATCAGCAATTCTGCAAACAGTTAGCAAGCTGACATGAAAAACACATTAGTCATGACTTACTAATAACTTCAACCTCCTGAGATTCCTTCTCCGAGAGGGTACCGGAGGCCTTGAGCGTGGGTGGCGGAGGCTCCATGGCAGCCATCTTCTTCTTGTTCTTACTAGCAAAGAATGAGCCGAAGAAGCCACCTTCTCCGGAGTCAAGCGTAGGGGATATAGATCGTGGCGGTACGGAAGGCGGCAATGGCTTTCCAGTCTTGGGGTCAACTTGTTGGGGCTTGTTGCTATTGTGTCGCTCGTGTACAATGGCCATTGCGCGCGAACCGTTGATGAAGTCTGGGTGACCGGTATTAATGTAAACCGATTCCATAGCGACGAGGTCCTTGACAAGCTTGTTGGTCGGCTCCATCGCTTTCTTAAAGAAACCAACAACAACCTGGTGCAGCTTTTCCTTCAGTGCAGGATACCTTCGGAAGGCGTTCTTGTTGAGCAGCTGACCAAGGATACGAATCAACTCGTCGTAAACGAGGCTGACACACTTCAAGCTGGGGTCTTCAAGTCGCTTAATCTGTTGCTTGACAATAAGTTCGAAAGCCGTGGTACCGACAAACAGCGCTGGGGATGAACCAGAAGAGTTGTACAGAACTGTTCGGATATCCATGTCCTTGACTTGGTCAAAGGGATCAACAGCCTTGACACCGTTGGCGTACAGCTCGTGGTAAACGAACGAGATACGAGCACCACCGGACAGCTCGACCGCGGACAGCTCCTGATTATTTCCTTCAAGCACTCCACGGTATTCGTTAGTAAACTCCGTGATCATGTTAAGAACAATGTTGGAGCTGTTGCCCAGCATGGAGTTGCCAAGTGATGAAAGCTCGGCCTGATACTTTTGTAGCGAAGACGAGATACGAGCCTTGATGTCGGGGAGGGTTTGTTTGATGTGCATCATGAGAATCTACAACAGTTAGCTCACTATTGTGTGCTTAAAAGCGCAGAAACCTACCAAGTTCAGCTTGCGAGCCAGGTAAGGGGTACCGCAGTAGGCCGCCTTGTTACGGTATGCCTTGTGGTTTTCAAAGTATTGCCTCTCGTGCTCGAGCGCATAGGAGATCGCCTTCTTATTCTCGATATCCCTCTGGCCTCTGTTTACAACAGGGACGTAACCCAATCGCAGTGGGATAATGCGTCCGGCAAGAATATCCACAACATCGGTTCCCTCGTCCATCAGGTCTACCTTGGTCAAGACACCAATTGTCCGTTGTCCTTCTGGGTCGACCTCGCGCGCAAGCTTCAGGCCGTCTGAGTTGGCCAAATCGGTATTGGCGGCAGTGACAGCTAGAATGATGGCATTGGGCTTGCTGATCTGTTTGAGAACCATCTCACGAATTTGTCGCTCGATATCCCTAGGTTGATCTCCAACAGGCACCTTGGTCAGACCTGGCAAGTCGACCAGCGTAAGCGTGAGGACGTTCGGCGAGTATATCCTCAGGTTGATGGGCGCTGGCGAAATTCCTGCATTGCGACCAGTCTTTTGCTCCGTCTCCCTTACAATCTCATCTCGTATCTTGCTAAAGTCATGGAACTTCTGGCCAGGAATGTGCAGAAACTCGCCCCATTCGTCGACATTGTTCTCTTGGTCTGTGGTCTTGGCCCCCTCAGCAGTGCCGTTGGCTTGTGAACTGGATGCGCGGTTGATGAGTTGGAGAATGAGCGGTCTTCGGGTGACGATACCGGTTCCTCGGGGCAAACTACAGGGTTGTCATCAGCATGCCATCGCCAAAGGGGTGTCGCAAATTGTAAGCACTCACAAGTCTCGTCCGACAATGTTTTCAAGCACCGAACTCTTTCCGCTAGACTGTGATCCTACGACTGCAATTTGGGGCAGATCTATGGGGTTTTGAACCTGAGTCAGGCATTAGTCTACGTGTTGCGAAATGGAGTGCTGAGGTAGGTAGGGGGTAATAACGTACTCCTACGGTGGTGAATACATCCTGAAGTTTGTTGACGAGTGTAATCAGCCCCGGGTCGTTTACGTTGATACTGTTGGAATGTTAGTTCTCCTTGTTGCGAGGGGCTGCCTAAAACGTGTATGTGCCTACGCATTAGGGTTTGCCGCCATGGTCGGCGATTTGTAGATTGTGTTTGTCAGGCGTCTCTTATAGGCGCTTCAAGAAGGATGTATGCTTAGCGTTTAAGCAGGAGGGCGGGTGTTGTGTAGAGTGTGCGAAACAGAGGTGTATGAGATCTGGGGGTTCTTGATTGCAGGTTGCGTAGCTGCTACAGGTTGTAACGTTTGGGAGCCCGAGCTTCGATACGCTGAGTACGCCACACAGCTCAGCCACACAACTCGGCTTGCAAACCCCCAACAGAAGATGCAGAGTGATACCAGCAGCTTCTAACACCAATAGTGGCAGTACGCCACGAGCCATATAATTTTTCTGCCAATGGTACTTCTGGAATAGATACTGTTAACACACTGCCTCGGGTTTGCGAAGGGCTTGCGACAACCAGTCTTTTTTTGCGACACACGTCACCAGTCATATGACTGATATCAAGTGTCCTCGACCGCCTTGGTGACAACGCACCCACAAATCCATCCCTCACCCGTGTGGCAAATATCCCTTCGCGGCCAGGTGATAGGGAGCGCCATCACAGAATGCGAAGCAGCGTCGTCATCAGAATAGGCACCCGTCCCGTCTTCTTCAGCCCAAAACCAAAGACGGCTGCCTAACAGAAACTATAGTAGTACAACTTTTTGTCCCAAATTTACAAAGGAAAATAGGGTTAGCTTGCTAGATAACGTGTGTACCTGACTTGATGACATGCGGTACAACTACACTATGTCTGTTAGAAACCGTACGCATCATCTTGTTTTCATACCACATCAGTCTAATGTACACATCTCAACGAACATAGAATATGTATTGTACTCAGTTGCCGCGATTATCAACCAACAAAAAGACTGTCGTCTCCAGCCACATACATCTACTCGTCAACCACCGATGCAAACTTCTCAGTCATCTTCTGCAGCAGCAGCTCGTACTTCTTCGTGACTGCCTCCTCGCCATCGCTGGGCAACTCAAACTTCATCGAGCGAAGCTGCGACTGAATGTCCGAAGTAGCGTCTCGGATCTTGGGCCATGAATGTCCTTGAGATACTGCCTTCTGTGCCTCGTCGTGGAAAGCCATCATGTTCTTCATCATCCACTCCGTCTTCCACAGCGGGCAGAACTGGTCGTAGTCCGAGTATCCGTTTTGCTGCAGGAAGTCCTCCTTGAGCAACGTAGCCACATCAAGCGTGATCTTGTCACTGTCACCCAGCGCCGACTTACCCACAAGCTGCACGACTTGGTCGAGATCGTCGGATGTCGTCAGAAGCTCCTTGATGCGGTCACGCAGCCGTGGGAAATCGGGGTTGTTCTTCGCATAGAACTTGTCCAGAGGTGTGGTGTACTTGCTGTAACTAATCGAAGTGTTGACTGATGGGAAATGCTTTCGCTGAGCTAACTTCTTGTCCAAACCCCAAAAGACTTGCACAATGTTCAGTGTACTCGTAGTCACGGGATCAGAGAAATCGCCTCCTGGTGGGCTGACGGCACCGACGATTGAAACACTGCCGTATCGCTCGGGGCTACCCAGAGCCTCAACGCGTCCAGCACGCTCGTAAAAAGACGCAAGCTTAGCACCCAGGTAGGCAGGGAAACCTTGGTCAGCAGGCATCTCTCCCAGACGACCGGAAATTTCTCGAAGCGCCTCTGCCCATCGTGACGATGAGTCTGCCATCATCGCAACATCTTTACCTTGATCGCGGAAGTATTCTGCCACCGTGACTGTATCATCTTATTAGCTGCCTGACCTTAGCATGCAGAACAAATAGTTAGTACTTACTACCAGTGTAAATTGAAGCTTCACGGGCAGCCACAGGCATGTTAGAGGTGTTCGCAATAAGAGTGGTACGCTTCATGATGGGCTCCTGCTTGCCGTCAACGGTGATGGTGAGCTCTGGGAAATCCATCAAGACTTCAGCCATCTCGTTTCCGCGCTCACCACAACCGACGTATACAATGATGTCGCTGTTGGAGAACTTGGATAGAGACTGGGAAATGACAGTCTTGCCGCATCCGAAGGCTCCAGGAATACACACAGTACCACCCTGAACACTGGGGAACAGGGAGTCGAGCACACGCTGACCGACAATAAGCGGCTGGTCCGAGGACATCTTCTCGTTGGAGGGGCGAGGCACTCGGACGGGCCACTTATGCATCATGCTGTACTCAGTCTTGGTGCCATTGAAGTCCAGCTCCAAAATCTTCTCGTCAACCGTATAACTGCCCTTCTCGGCGATGCGAGTAATGGTACCCTTTGCGCGGGGAGGCAGGAGGATCTTGTGCTCGCTAAGAAGACTGTTTTCGAAGACGGTACCAAAGACATCACCTCCAGTGATGTGGTCGCCGACCTTGAGCGATCCCGGCGTGAAGTCCCACTTCTTCTTGCGGTCGAGAGCGGGTAGATCAATACCGCGAGGGATGTAGATGCTCTTTGCGTCGTCGGCAATGCCCTTGAGGGGACGCTGAATACCATCGTAGATGGTCTCCATAAGACCAGGGCCGAGCTCGACAGAAAGCGGCTGTCCGGTACGGTAGACGGGGTCGCCGACGGTCACGCCAGCTGCGAAACATTAGCCAAGATTTCATGCTAAGTTTGATGTGTCGGCGGAGTGCGTACCAGTCTCTTCGTAGACTTGAATCGTGGCCTTGTCGTTTTCGATTCGAATGACCTCACCCACAAGGTTGTCGTAACCAACACGGACCTGCGGCTGTCAGTAACGGACCTATCAAATATGGGATATGGCGCACATACAAGCTCGTACATGGCACATCCAGTCATGTTCTCGGCGATGATGACGGGACTGAATGGGTCAGTATTTGTTCGGAGCAATGTCTGGTATAAACGCACCCGGAGATGGAGAAGATGGCGCCTGTCTGGAGTCAGTGGTTTGTTTGTCGCAGCATTGCTGAAGCTTACCATGTTCCTGGCCGTCCTCCGACTTCTGGTCCTGCTTCTTCTGTGCCGTCTAGTCAGCTGCCTGCATGAGAGACCCAATATATCTAATCGCTTACGGGAGGCATCGTGTATATCTATATGTCCCACTCGCTGTGGCTGGCTTGTAGGTGGTATTGTTGCAGCCTCACGATGCAATGATGATTGCAGTAGTTGGAGGTTGAGCTTGGACCATGCGCTAACTCTTGGTGGGGACCTTCCTTGTCATCTGCCACCAGCCAACCACTCTTCGTCACTGTCTGTACTTGTCCCGTCATCACTATTCTTACTAGGCATTTACAGTAACTTTATTTTATTTTTTGATGCAGGATACAAATAGTAATTCCAATTGGGTCAGCTATGTATCAGACATTATTGAAGTTTTGGGACCTTCATGGTGCACAATCATCTTCGCGGAGCTGTTCATCTACGTCATCGGCGAAACTGCATTCAGAGCTGCTTCGATAAGCTGCAGCTGATAACTACCATTACACTACATGCCACCAACGTTTCCCCAGCCTTTTCCAGCATGACAAGTCATCCTAAAGAAGCATTCATCTCAACTAAGGTGTCGTTCCGCTCGCGACGCTCCCTTTTCTCTGCTGCATCCGCAATACTGGTTCGCAGCATGTATGTGCTTGTTAAAGCCCTACAGGCCCTCCCGTCCTCTGTCGCAGACAGGGGCTGCTCGGAAATGATGTATGGTAGAAAGCGTGCAAGCAAAGGCTTCATCACGAGTAGTGATGCACAGATGATTGCAACATTAATCTCGATGGACGAGAACACGATTGCAAAAGTGCCGCATTCTGCATTTGTTCAAGTTGATGTTGGATCAAAATGGCCAGCAGTAACTTGTAACTTGGCCACGGATCATGGCATAGCGGACCAGAGCAAGTCCTAGAATTGTTATGATGCACACACTGTGTTACATGTCAGTATCTTAAAACTCGTTCAAGTCCATCAAGATACCCAAAATCCGCCCAATCCAAAGACGACCAATAGACCAGTCTTTTGTCGCTTCGGAAGACTAAGTTGGCCGACGACTGGAAGAGGCAGCATCCAGACTGCGACATCGACCACAATACCAATGATGCTGGTTGACCAAAAGTGCCGTTCCTTGTTCATGCAGACTCCGGGTACTGTGACATCCCAGTAACTCCGAATTGGGCGACAGAGGAAAACGTTACCCAACGTGCCCCAGGCTATAGCGCTGGATACAAGGATGAGAAGAATATAGCAACTCCATAGAACGTGTGGGACGAGCGAAAAGAGACGAATGTACTGTAGTATGAGGGATGCTTTGACAAGATTACTCGCGAGATGATAGAGAATGGCTTGAGCGAGCACAAGCTTCATGCAATTAGCCTAGTATATTCATACACCTAGGCATCTTACTTTGAGCATAGCAGGTAGCGATGCGGGGTATGTGGCGTTTTCTCCAAGATCTGCAATGTCGATACTAACCTCTATACCTCAGTTAGCCACCATATCAAACTTCAATCGACTCTAGTGACACATGCCTTGCCCAATGACCGCCGTGAAGCCTATCGACAGCAGCTATTATGGTTAGGCTTATTTTTGGTGATAGCAACAGACAAACTTACTAGAGCAGCTATGATGAAGTAGTCCTCTAATCCGATTCTACTTGGATTTGAACAAGTTCGACTGCATAACCGTAGAATCACCATGACTAAAGCGAGGGCGGTGAAGATGACTGTAGGGACGAGGGCGTTATAACCGATGTCTGCGGTTGCTTTCGATCTGATAACAAATCAGCTTGGTGATTGGGCATGCATCATGACGGGTTCAGGTGATGTAGATAATCTGGAGCTTATAGCAGCCATGAAGCATTTGCAAAGCGATAGGGTGGCTCCGGATGTGAGGGTGCACTGCAAGCCATTACAGGTCTATCCTTATGGCGGCATGTACGTGTGGTCTAGGCTGATCTTTGTGCCTCGGGAGAGTATTGTGATAGTGGTTGACATGATGATGCAGAGCCACTGAGGCCAGCGTTTTCCAATCTTGTTCTTGAAGTAAGTCAACACCCACGATTCAGTATGCGATGCTGAAATAAGTGGCCATTTGGAAAACATATAGGCCTTTCAAACCGAGACGTCTCTCTGAAGATCAAATGAATTCTTCAAGGAGGGCGGAGTGCTGCTCCGGGATATAGCGAAGTGCATGCGCTGGTACACACGTACCCATAGTATGGTTCAGAGCGGGGTCGTCACCTGCGAGCTAAGACCTTCCGGTCTGTACCTGTGTGTAGTCATACGGCTCTCCTGAAAGATATTTCTATTGGAGGCTAATGATATTTTATAGAAGAGTAGTTCTAAGCAAAAGATCCAGACTTTGTTCTCGAATCGTACTGGGGCAATTGCGTAGGGAGGGCATTGGAAGCCTCTCGGAGAATACCTCTAAGCGACGCGTCACTACACGCTACTTTTACACATTAGTAGAGTGACATATGAGGGAGACACATGTGAGGACATTCTGCATAGTGTGCCTCTACCTGCAGTACCTCCTGAGCAAAGGGCAATATATACCGACAAGGAAAGAGACAAAAGGAAAGAACGAGACTACGGATGCTCAGGCGCGGGAGGTTTTTGGACATAAGTTCGCTTAGGTCACGTTTGCCCCGCAATACACATTGTAACATACAGTTTTCATAGACCCTCACGGGAACCAGGCAGCACTTTAAATTGATTTATTATTATTATATACCGACTCGAGCAAGCCGATCATTTGCCAAATGTCTATATGTTAGCAGTATGGTCATACGAGTTTCCTAGTTGTTTCTGGTTTTGACAGAGACATTCGTTGGCAGAAACCATAACAAGCCCGGTATCATCTCTTGGGATGCAAGGGTGGTTCGCCGACACGAGACATGAAGCTGTTGGCGTGAGCATGGATGTTGCCTGGAATATGCCTCACTGGTGACAAGTGGGAGCAAAACAACTCGGAATAGTGCAAATGCAATGCCGACGTGGCAGGCCAATGTGAGCACCATCTGGGCGAGACTGTGCATTCTAGCGAGGTGTTGTTGAGATGGTATTACCATCGAGGAGCCAAGCAACCAAGACGACGCTGGACAGTTAAGAACTAGGGTGCATGTTAAAGTGGGCTGGTATGCAGCTGCACCGGAATTTGTCACCATTCTAGGAAGCGGTGTAGTTGAAACGCATTACGCCGAGCGCCTGGCCAATATTCCCAATTAATACTGAGTAGGCGAACAGCAGGTGTGGCGGAGGATAGTCGCGCGATACCGTATGTATGTACTCATGTACTCTATATGCTGTACGCTTGTGCTTCTTTGGTCAGATGTGGAAGGTTGTGACGAGCCTCTCGGGCCAACCGAGGCTCGCGCAGTAACCTACTAATAGCATCTGGGCTGACAGGGGTTGGGGCGCAAAGATCGTTACAGTGTGATCTGATGGCGTAACATCAGAATGCGTGGGCGACGCCGAACACAAGGGCGTTTACGAATGCGCGTTGAGGACAAAGGAGTCAGGCATAGATTAAGCTTTTCCCAGGTGTTCAAACATATGTGTGAGATTTGGCTGAGTGCCACTGCAGTGGTGTTTGGACAAGGTAGGCCGAGCACGCTAGGCGCCGTTAGCGCCGATTACGCATATGACGATTTGGAATCAGACCGTACCGAGCGTATGGTAAACGTGGACGATGCGTCCATGTCTCCTCAAGTACTCGATTGGGCCTTATCCAGCAATCTAGTATTTGTCAAGTATGCAAATCCATTTCCCGACCTCACGGCCGCTGGGTCACGCCTACTCACAGCCGCTGTGCCGTTGCATACTCATTGGCGGGTTGCTATCGCCCAACACCTTGCATGCTTCTGCGGGGTCCGCATAGGTCTATGTACTCTAGGTCTGTGTAGGCTGTCTTTTTGCTGGCCTTATTCGCCATGCGCGCATGTACGGTTGTTTTGCCACTGTATTGAGAGTCTCAAACACGTAATTTGATGGGGCCGTTGCTCGGTAAGCCTGAATCGTCATTTCGGGACATGTTTCGGAGAACTTGGTCCGCACGTATTACGGAGTATTACGGAGTATTTCTTCCACATGCATGGATAGAGATTGTGCTGTGACAAATCGACAAGAGCCATATATCTGTCCGTGGAGTGCCGCTTTTTTTGGCAGCATTAAATAGTGTTGTTGACCTTGAGATCCAGGTCCTGGTACCATCTCCATCCTTTCACAACACCAATGGCTCCAGTCTCTCTTCACCAGTCGTCACACCCGTTCCTGACGCCCACGCGCGCATCGGATATATCATCATGGACACTATCGGTACCCGAACGGAGTTCAAGCTCGTCCACTGAGTCTATTACCGACGCTCAGTCACGCCAAGCCACCATCGAAGCCTATCGACAGATGAAAGCTGCCCTCTTCTCGAAGTCTCTCCATTCAAACCTCTCCCGGTCCACCTGATCATCTTCTACGCTGTCGCAACACTGAAACAGCACTATTCTGGCATATTGCCGCATCACGATTTACGAAACACTCTCCACCAGGACGACCTGTTATGAACCAACGTCGTCCTCCGAGTTGCCCATCACTATAGTTTCGGTTGGCCAAACTCTCAACAATATCCCGATGACCTGATTTGGAGTTATAATTAGGGCTTTCATGGCTGCCTTTTAGGGCATTTGTGGAAATGAAGTGACTAAGCCTTGTGGCCGGTGTTTGGAGTACAGATACTATGTAATTAGATCAGTATTTGTTTTTTTAGTCTTTGGGTTCCGGGACAATGAAAAGCGAGGTGGCGTGCCAGAGTGTATGGTACTATACTTTAATTATCCCTTAATGCAATCATCTTTGTCTCCTGTACTACTGACGTAGGCCTGTTCACGTGAGTGCCATTTGATTGCAACGCGTTCTTGAATATGCTTACATTTATTCCGGACTACGGACCTAATCTCATCCTGAGAAGAAGTCGGTATAGGCAATATGTAGGTCATAACCAAAAGCTGACTGCTCATATTTAGGTTGAAGAGCTCAGCTACCGTCCCTGCCCGGTTGCATCATTTCCGCATTAGCTTATCGATAGGAGTGGGTCCGTGCACCAAAAGTTGATTCAACGCGACTTTGCGAAAACACGACCCGACGACCTTCACTGCAACCACAATCCAACCCTTTCACTCACTTACAATAGCATAGTTTTGTTTTAAAAATGTCGGGAAACACGCCCAAAACAATGTCCAAAGGACTCATGGGCATGAAAGCAAGTTGCTGCGTCTTCGCATGCTCACAGCATTTGCTAACCCATGCATAGTTCATGCAGCGTGCTGCAGCAAAGTCTTCGCCTTCGTCGCCGGCTACCTCCAATGGACCTCCGGCCAAGAAGGCGCGTCTGTCACATGGCGCATCCGCCGTGGGAACTTCAGATCAAGAGATTATACAATCAGGGCTCGATGCCGAAGAAGCAAAACGTCAGGCGGCACTGGACAAGGCGGCGCAACACGCAGGTGAAACCAAGTGGGTACTGAGCTTTCAAGATCCTCTCAAGGGGAAGCGGCAAGATGCTATGCAGGTCAGGCACGCAGGGTATGCGGAAATCGATGCGCAAGACGATTTAGAGGAGGACGAAGAAAACACCAGACCTGTGAGAATGCAGTTTGGTGGTGGTGTCAAGAAGGCAGACGTACGTATCATCTGACTCGAGTAGTTTCCCTTGGTTAACGGTGTTGTAGACTTCAGTACCGATGGTAAAAACAGATGACTCGGAATCCGACTTGGAGTCTTCATCGGACGACTACGACTCCGATGACGCTGCAACAGATCTTATCCGACAGACGAAGCGCGAAATGGCTTCGGAAAAGCGAGAATCCAAGAAGAAAAGGGCAAGCATAGGCGACAGCACACCAAACGGAACACCGACGCGACAGAACGAAAACAGAAGCCTCAATGGGTTAACATCTATTTCGGGTGGTCGGCGATCGGGTGGCGGCGGAGGCATTAGTGGTGGATCTGGTCGCATAAACAATGTAGATTGCTACAAATGTGGGGAGAAGGGGCATATAGCAGCAAACTGCCCCAACCCATTAGCCCCACGGGGATCTGCGGGCAGAGGGAACGGCAAAGGCCGGAGATAGGAAGGGCGCGCTGGCTTGATATTTATACGCCTTGTACGGTTCAATGATACCCCGTGGAGACTTGGTCTTCTTCGATCGCGAGCGCGATCAGCCAATCTTTTGTCTATTTTCCACCAGCATGTACTCGTCACCAACTATCATCTTCATCTGACTGTCGTCCATGAAGTTGTCATGGTCGCCATTCAAAGCAGCGCCTTCTTTGTCGTATATGAACTTGGCTAGCGCGAGATAGTCGAGGAAGACAAAGGTGCAGATGGCGTCATAATCCATCAACTTGGCGTTTCCTGCATAATGTCCTGGATGACCTTTCGGTCGTGCTCAAGATGGTATGTCTGTTGCGGTCTCAGCCTGGGTAATGCCGCAAGTATCTTCAGGGCAGAGTATATAGAAGCGAAGCGCCTACAAGGCTGTAGCTGATAATGCCATGGCGTTGGAGGATGGGCACGGCCCTCTGTGCATGCCTATTGTTGTAGTAATCGACAAAGTCTTCGTCTGACATGCCCTGCTTCTTTTTGATGTAAATTGTCGATTTCACGACCTTTCGGAAGCCCTCTGTGTTTGGATAGCCGGCCTGGAATGATTTGGGCACCATGTTGGCGCCAAACGAGGATTAAAGGTGGACGGGTAATTGCAGCAACACCGATAATAGGTGCATAGCCCGTCTTATCGAGAATCTACGGCCCACTTGATCTCATGTTCAATCCCTCCTGGGGATTCGGATCTCCGCCTTAGGTTGTCTACTCTTGTCGCGAGATCCTCACTCCTCCGCATCCGCCCGTTGTTTTCTTTTTAGTCTCCCTCACCGCCCATTGCTTGCCTTGGGCGCACTAGCTCTTCTGGGCTGATTGCGAGGTTACTGTTACAGCGATTGGAGCAGTACCGTGTTGACAACGCCCGTCCCCTTCACGCCTTCACAGCCGCCGGCTGGCTCCACGGCAACCCTTGTGGATGCTCCGCTCTTTAGGCGCACGACAGTCTCTGGGAAATCTGTCCCTCATACCACGACCCCAAACGACCCCATCTACACTCCCGGCTGCCAGATCAGTCGCGCGGTACACAGTACTGTCAGCAAATTGCCCAGCGTTGATCTCGCCCGCCGCTAGTCTCCGCCAGCCACGCCGCATATACAAATCTCCCCTCCCCCAGACTGTCATCGCCGCGCCACCTGCGACCCAGCGAAGCCTCACAAACGCATCAAGAAAAAGGAATCAGTTAGCCAACATGGCTGGAGCGCTGGAACGGGAGGCTGTTCGACAGAGGATTGAGGATCTCGAGAGGCCACAGCTCGACGACCGCTCCTACCGAATCGTTACTCTGCCAAACCAACTGGAAGTCCTTTTGATACACGAGGCAGAGACCGACAAGGCCAGTGCGGCGCTGGATGTCAACGTGGGCAGCTTCAGCGATGCGCCCGACATGCCAGGTATTGCCCATGCGGTAGAGCATCTGCTATTCATGGGCACCGAGAAGTATCCAGAAGAGAATGCGTACAACCAGTACTTGACGCGCCACGGCGGCTATTCAAACGCCTTCACCGCCTCCACATCGACAAACTATTATTTCGAACTCTCCTACGCTGCCACCTCGCCCACCGCCAGTAAGGCTGCGACACCAGAAGCCTCATCGACAAACCTGTTGGAGTCGGCAGATGAGTCACCGCTACGAGGTGCATTGGATCGTTTTGGTCAATTCTTCATTAGTCCACTGTTTCTCGAAGACACGGTGGATCGCGAGCTCAAGGCGGTGGATTCAGAGAATAAGAAAAACCTCCAAAATGACACTTGGCGCATGCACCAGCTCAACAAAGCACTTGCCAATCCCGATCACCCCTACAACCACTTCTCCACAGGTAGTTACAAAACCCTACATGACGACCCCATAGCACGCGGCGTCAAGATTCGTGATGAATTTATCAAGTTCCACTCGACGCACTACTCCGCCAACAGGATGAAGTTGGTAGTCTTGGGTAAGGAGAGTCTGGACACATTGGAATTGTGGGTAGAAGACATCTTTTCTAAGGTGCCAAACAAAAATCTTGGACAGAACCGCTGGGATGTACCTGTATACACACAGACAGAGCTTTTGACGCAAACCTTTGCTCGACCAGTTCTACAGTCTCGGTCGCTGGACCTTCAGTTTGCCTACCGCGATGAAGAAAACTTTTATGAGTCGCATCCTTCGAGATACCTAAGTCATTTGCTCGGCCATGAAGGCCCTGGTAGCGTTCTGGCGCACCTTAAAGCAAAGGGCTGGGCTAATGGACTCGGCGCAGGAGGCTCGACTCTGTGTCCAGGTTCCGGGCTGTTCACTGTAAACATCAAGTTGACAGAAGAAGGTCTGAAGAACTACAAAGAAGTCGCCAAAACTGTTTTCCAATACATTGGTCTGATGCGCGATCAGCCACCCCAAGAGTGGGTAGTAGAAGAGTTGATGCGCATCAGTGAGGTAGAGTTCCGCTTCAAGCAAAAAAGCCCACCAAGCCGGACTGCCAGCGGGCTGGCAGGCATCATGCAGAAGCCATATGACCGCAAAATGTTGCTCAGTGGGCCTGCCGTTATTAGGAAGTTCGACGCCAATCTGATCAATGAGGCCATGTCATATCTGCGACCAGACAACTTCAGGCTGACCATAATTAGCCAAGATTTTCCGGGTGGTTGGGATCAAAAGGAGAAGTGGTATGGGACGGAATACAAGATTGAGAGAATACCAGAAGACTTCCTTGCAGAGATCAAGGAGGCTTTTGAAAGCAAGAGCCGACCAGCAGAGTTGCACTTCCCTCACAAAAATGAGTTTATACCAACTCGATTGGATGTTGAAAAGAAGGAGGTTGCTCAACCCAGCAAGGAACCAAAGCTTGTTCGCCACGATGACAACGTACGCATATGGTGGAAGAAGGACGATCAGTTCTGGGTACCCAAAGCCAACGTTCACATCTACTTCCGAACACCGATGACCAACGTCACGGCACGCGTTACACTATTATGCACGCTCTACCGCGAGCTTGTGAACGATGCTCTGGTCGAGTATGCTTATGACGCCGATATTGCGGGGCTGGTGTATGATTTCACCAACCACATCAGTGGCTTGTCGATAACAGTTAGCGGCTACAATGACAAGCTGCACGTATTATTGGAGAAGGTATTGCTCCAGATTCGGGATCTCGAAGTCACGGAGGATCGTTTCAATATCATCCATGATCGTATGCTACGGTCTCTGCGCAACTGGGAGTACGGACAGCCTTTCCACCAGGTCGGCACTTACTCCAGACAGTTCAAGAGCGAAAAGTGCGTGATGAACGACGAGCTGCTTCCAGAACTGGACAACGTCACAGCCAAAGATGTGCAGCAGTTTTTTCCTCAGATCCTTGCCCAGTGCCAAATCGAGGTGCTTGCGCATGGCAACTTGTACAAGGAAGAAGCTTTGAGAATCACCGATCTTGTAGAAAGGACTATCCAGCCTAGGCGACTACCTGCGAACCAGATCCCTACACGCCGAGGTCTCCTTTGGCCTTCGGGGTGCAACTTCATCTACGAAAAGCAACTGAGCGACCCGGCAAACGTCAACCACTGCATTGAGTACAACTTGTACGTTGGACATCACTATGACAATGTCACCCGCGCCAAACTATTGCTTCTTGGACAGATGACAGATGAGCCTTGCTTCAATCAACTTCGTACCATTGAACAGCTTGGTTATGTCGTCTTTTCTGGATCCAGTTTCCACGACATCTGGTCTGGGTACCGCATTTTGATTCAGAGTGAGAAGGACTGCCGATACTTGGAGGGCCGTATTGAAAACTTCCTCAACACTTTCGAGGTATCGCTTGCTGCGATGAGCGAAGAAGACTTTGAGAGCCACAAGCGAGCCATGATCAACAAGCGCTTGGCGAAGCTCAAGAATCTTTCATCAGAAGACAACAGGTTCTGGAATCATATCTACAGTGACTCGTATGATTTCCTGCAAGGTATGTCTTCCTATAGCCCTAATAGTATTACGGTGCTAACGATCACACAGCCGACGTTGACGCTGAGAACCTTGAAAAGCTTTCAAAGAAAGACATGATTAATTTCTATAGCCAATATATCTCGACGTCGTCTTCACAGCGTTCCAAGCTATCAGTGCACCTCCAAGCACAAGCCAAGGCCAAGGAGCCATCGATCGAGGAAAAGAAGACTTCTGCTGCCGCTTCACTTCAAATCATTCTCACCGAACACAAACTCAAGTTTGATGATGCGGCTTTCCAAACTCGCGTAGCTGATGCGTCGTCCATTGACGAGATTTCAAAGGCTGTGACTCGTTATCTGAGCGAAGACATCAAGGTAGAGCGGGACGTTGCAACCAAGGTGCTAGATGAAGCAAAGGCTGCACTCGGTGTCGCCGACTCGGGCTTGCCAGCAGCACCGCAGACACTAGATACAGCTGCGGATGTAAAGAGTGCGGTTGATGCGTCGCATCCCGTTCTCATCAAGGATGTGCATGCGTGGAAGGCAAGCATGCAAATCAGTACCGGCGTGCGGCCGGTGCGGGATCTGGATGAATTCGTTGATGTTGTAGAGAAGCTTTGAGTGTGACATCTAGCCCTCGAATGTACGAAGCAGTCGCATGCAATAGAATAGTGTAGACAAATGGGGTCGGTAGCGTGTCTATTGCAGCGTAGTAATAAAAATATCAACGACAGCCTTTTTGCGCAATCTATGTCATCGAATGTGCATATTCCATGTGTATTTGGCTCTGCAAGGTCCTCGTGACCATGTGTTGAGGTTGGAATAGTCAAGGGAGGAGTGAGGCTCCACATTTACCGCATGGCAGAGACATGATGAACGAGGCTCGGCCCGCTAGACTTCCGACGACTTCGTCATACACGACGGAACATCCATACCTACCCAGCATGGAACTGCGGCACGCTCTACCGCGCAAGAAAACACTCAAATCTACGGGGTGAGGCAAGCGTGAAGAGAAATATCGAAGATCAAAAGAGGTGGAAGCACTAGCGACAATCATGTTACGAAGAAGCCTCCTTCGAGCGACTGCACGTCATCAACCTCACTGCACGCGCAACCCAACTCTCCGCTGTTATGCTACAGAATCCGTAACGCCCGTCCCGGCGCCAACATCTCAATCGCAAATTGACCGCTTCAACCGACGCCTACCCAAGTTCCTGCACAAATACACGAATGCACTCGGCAACGCGCCCGTCACGCACATAACCTCCTTCCTCATCCTACACGAACTCACCGCCGTAATCCCACTTTTCGGACTCGCAGGTTACTTTCACTACACGCACTGGCTGCCACCCTGGATCGCAGAAGGCGCATGGATTGCATCGGGCGTGGAGCGGTTTGGCCGGTATTTCAAGCGCAAGGGCTGGATCCGCGGTGAGGAGGCGCTGGAGGCTGAGCGCGAGGTTGACGATATGCAGAAGAAGCAGAAGTTGCGGAGGGTGGATCAGGTGTGGAATGTGGGAGAGGGAGGGGTTAGGCTGGTGGTGGAGTTTGCGACGGCGTATGCGGTTGTTAAGATGTTTTTGGTGCCGAGGATTGTATTCAGTGTGTGGGCTACACCCGCGTTTGCGAGGTGGACTGTTGCACCTGTGCTGAGCAGGTTTAGGAGACTTTTTGGGAGGGGGAGGGGTGTGGGGGATAAGGCGGCTGGGGCGGGGACGGGGGCTGTTGGGGGTGGTGCTGTGCCGAAGAGTGGGATAGGGAAGAATTGATGGTGTTGTGGAACTGTGCTGAGGAAATTTGAGTTCACTTGTTGCTGTTGGAATCGAGGGTGAGGTCTGAATTTCCCTTCCATTCGTGTACAAACGCTTTGGGTCGAGGTTTGCTTCGCTTTTCATCAACTCTCAAGTCCATCTTACTTTCTTTATCATTGGTCCAATCAAATTCGGATCTGCTTTGCCTTCACGGTCAGCAACATGTGCTTCGACAGCGACGAATACCAGTACGAAACCAGGGTTGAGATTCGCAATGGCGAACGCCAATTTGTCAAGATCTATCATCCACGCCATGGCATGGCCCGCCGCCGTAGGTACGGATTCGGTGGCCCTTACTACCCTTCACGATACTACGCTCGTCCGCCTTCAGGCCGCTACATAAACAGGGGGCTCGCCTATCTGGATCGCTACCCCAATGTACCGCTGCCTCGAGACTTTGTCAGAGATGCGTATCCCAGATACTACTCTGGATATGGGCATGGAATGGGATATCACGTTGGAGGTCGCGCTGCTATGCCGATTCATTACTCAATGGTAGGTTTCTTCCACTTCCCCTTTCCACTGATTGCGTTGCCTATTGCCTTTTCTCCCTCACACCGCTGCTTTTCTCCGCTCCCATTGGTTCGTATGAAGAATTGCACGCTGCTGCCTTCGAGTTCTGGCGTGGGATTTTGCTCTTGGGTTCCGTTTGTCAGGTGGGTGTCTCACATTGCCCTTCACCTTGACTCTTTCCTTGCTTCGCCACACTGCAATCCCTCGATTGCCGCCTATCCCACTTCCTCACCTCGCCACCATCGTAACCTCCAACGCCTCAATCACTTCCCAAATTATCACGTACCCACCACCACAATGGAGTCATACCCCAAGCCTCGCCACCAGTACATCTACACCCCCCGCTACGGGCAACGCGGCATCCTCAGCTACGTGGGTCAAGCCCCCAACGGCGCCGCACCCACAGGCGTAATCAGCGGCGCCTATACCTACGGAGTTGGCTACGCAGTAGCCGCAGCCTGTCAACCTATGGTATACAACACTCGCCCTTTCTACGGTCCCACCTACCTCTACCCCTACTACAGCCCTGGCTACACCTACTACAACTCCAACCTCTACGGCTCCTTATACCCCCTTGCTAACTTCAATTTCACCTCCCAGCGGTCCTACTACAACACAGTGCCCACCTGCAACTACACAGCGCACGTCTATCCCCTGGGCCCTACTACCACAACAACAACTACCTACCACGTAACCAACGCCCAAGCCCCCCTGTACGCCTCACCCACCGCCCAACTCCTGCGCGAAACCCGACCAGCATACGCGCATGGTCACGCTTACGCGCCGCAACCCGCATCTCGCAAGGAGATTCAGCTCGAGAATCGCCGTATTGCAACGCAGCGCGGGTCGTATGATGCGCGCAAAATTCGGCCAGCGGATGCGCACGATGACGATCCGTTTTGGTGCCGCGAGGTGAATGGCGAGTGGCATTTACGGTCGTATTATCAGATTGAGAATGAGTGTCATCCCGGCAGGTGGATGATGGATGCTGAGATTGGGTTTTTGGTGTTTCATCGGGCGTAGATGAGTGCAGTCAGGTGATGTGGAGGTATTGAAGGCGGGGGAATCAGATCATGTGGAGTGGGATGAGAAGAGATGGGGGTTCATTATGTTCTGGTGTTTGATTTATGAGATACATTTTTCTTTTGGGTTTAGTCAGGTCTACGATGATGACTTGGCATATTGGCGCTTGGAATCCTATCATCTTTGCAGGCGGATCTGTATTCCCCAGGATACAGTCTGGTCACCCTGTCGACCACGAAACAGTAATGAAATGAGGATATGGATGAAAGTTCACAGGAAATACTATGACGAATTCGATCAAGGTTGATATCACAAAGTTTCTTTGTCGTCTTTTTACATTATAGGTTGGTAAAATCGTAGACATGTATAGCACTACATTATTTCGGAATCATCAACGCAAATGCGACAATGGCCATCGGCTTCTGTGCCGACGGTAAATACAATTGTCAGTTCCCATGTGATATTTTTAATTACCTATGTTGACATTATCCTAACCGACGTGAACGTATTCATCTCACGCACCATGCCACTTTCTTTTCCTCGTACTACGAATGTGACATTCCACATGCCGCTAGCATAAAATGCATAATACAAATCAATACATCGGCCCAGCATGTCACTTCGTAAGCGAAAACCCAAAGTCCGAGTCAACCACTTCAACAACCCATTCTCAAATCCCAGCACCATGACACGGGCCCTACTAATCAGCAAAAAGACGAGAAAAAAAAGAAAAGGAAGTTTTGTCCCCGCGTGGATAGCGGTGTCAACCTACGTACATGCTACGTGCTGGACCTTCGACCGAGGAGGTGGGCAGCGGGGTGGTGGGAAGTTTACATCGAGGATGGAGAAATGGGGAGTATGGGTTAAGGAAAAGTATTATAAGGAGAAGAAGAGATCACCTAACGTTACCCTAATGACTATATGTGGAGTATCGATTTAGCTCTAAAGAGCTAGGCGGAGTTCCTTGATATTACATGCACAAACTTTGCAGAGTGCAAAATCTGTGCGACATGAATTGTAACATTTGCAACGCTGTTTTTTTTGGCAGTGAGGCTCTCGAGGGTGTTTAGAGTGATAGATTAGAGTTGGATGAGTCTGTCAGGCAGCTAATTGCTACAATATCTTCGTATTTGAAAGAAATCTTGTTTCAAATAGAATATGCAAGTACGGATTCTTCTGTGAAGGACGATGTGTCAGTTGCTACGAGTTATCCTATTAATACACTCACTTGTCGTGAGCACGTTTGCACTGACCGACATCTGTCTGGGGTTTATGCATTTGACCCGTTGTTTCAACCCGAGCGTCCAGGTTATGGGGACGGACAGGACGAGGAGAAACCGTCTCTGTTGTGTATAAATAACGATATCGAGGGCTCACAGAATTCACCATCTTGAATAGAGCATCAATCATTTTGCAACAATATTCAAGACTCTTGTCCTCATCCATGCAGAGAATACCACAAACAATAAACATGGTTTCAAATAAGTGACAGCATTGATGGGTTCATCCTGGCCTCCTTGTGTATCCGAGCTATAGTAACTGTTTCCACGGCTTCTGTTTAAGTGGACGTTACCAAGCACGTAACAGAAGTACTGGGTAAATCAGATAATGACAAGTGATAAAGAAAATCCACAAATCTAATGCCATGCTTCGCCGGCAGTCTAATCGGCAATCGCTTCCCAACATCAAAGGCTAAGGCTTTCAGATTAAGAGATGCACCATGGTTCCCGAACTGTTTGACTATTCCGACGACCAATGTACAGATCAAATGTATAGAATGCATAGGGGTAGCTGGTACGGCTTACTGCCTTGCAACTGGTGAATGTACCGCAGGTTCAGCCGCTTGCGCGGTGGGTGCGTAGGCATTACTATGTATGCCCTGTGGAGAGCGGAGCAAGCGTACTACTACAAGCATACAGATTGCTCCGAATATAATGTACGGAACAAGAGCAGAACTGGAGGGCCTCCAGAAATTACATCCGTCGGTGGAGAAATCCGCCTCCCTCTTCGTAACAGATGTAGTTATGTTGTGAGGCGTGATGTAATTATTACGCCTAATCAACCTCTGTGTTATGCTGGTATCTATAAAGAGTGTAAGTAAATTCCATTCACCATGTATAAATAAGGTATTAATACAATCACAGTTCGATGGGAAAGCTTTTTACATGTTGAAACCTCACGTTTGATATGTCTTTGACACGCAGAGAATAAATTGTTCGCTGGCTGAGTTGGGTACCTGACGAAACATTGCACCATTAGTAATCACGTATAAAAGATAAAAGAACAAAAACAAAAAAAATAGTTAGGTTTTCAGACAAATAGAAAGTACAACCCGTATACCATTTCTCTATTTTCCCAACCCCGCTATAGCCTCGCCCTGACGTCACAAGCATCCCCACATTTCTCGCAGCTCACCTCCGAACCCTCGACCCGACAAACCTTAGCTTGCCCAGATCAGATGCCGCAGCAACAACAACGACAACCCCACTCAACCGGCTCGCACCTAACCACATTCCTATTCGTCTCCATATTCGTCATATCGCTATTCCCTGGCATCTTCGTATCTATATTCTGGGCGCCATACAACAGTCTCGCAAATTACTTTGTCCCAACACCCGCACCGCGCAAAAGCGTCGTCTGTACCAGTCCTAACGTTTGCACTTCGCTGCCCATAATGTCTTGGTAAGTTAAAAATCCCCAATTGGCCAGACTGCAATAAAATTAACACCTCTCAGGTCCCAAAAATCTCTTACATTGCCCTCGCACTCCCGCGGCTGCTACCTAATCACCGACCACATTCTCAAAGAAGTCCCAGAAATCAAGCAGTACAAGACGGGTCTACTGAATCTCTTCATCCAACACACATCCTGCGCGCTGTCGCTGAATGAAAACTTTGACAAGGATGTGCGCGCGGATATGGGCACGGCGCTCGATCGCATTGTGCCCGAGGACAAGAAGAACCAAGGACTTTATCTGCATGATGCAGAGGGCAGCGATGATATGCCAGCTCACGTCAAGTCTGCGCTGATTGGCGCAAGTGTTACCATACCGATTACGAATGGCAGACTCAACACGGGAACGTGGCAGGGTATCTGGTACTTGGAGTTTAGGGATTCGAAGCATACGCGCAAGGTGGTGGCTACGATTCAGGGAGAGAAGATGTAGAAAATGATCTTGGTGAGATGATATCCATGGTTAGATTTCCGAGCAATATATCTTGAGCTATGATAAGTCAAGTTCACAGAATTCAACAATTACAGGTTAAATGAGCAATGTATTTGTGATTCAAGTGCCATCTCTTAGTATCCTACCTGGTAGGTGAGCAGTTTATCCGTAATTAGTTTAGGTATAAAATGGTCAAGGTCACACGTCATCTCAACAAAGCCAGTAACATGCCTATTTATAGGACTTTCAATTGAAGCACATATATACACCCTCGCAAAAACTCAAAGTGGGTTTACCGCTGTGCAAGAGGCTCGTCGGTAACCTTTTGTGTCTCGTTGACTTCCGCCGCATTGCCCTTGGGTCCCAGTGGGTATGAAAGCTCGTGCTCGGGGGTGGCTTCGAGGACAGCGCGGTGCTTCTCGTGAGCCTATGTAATGTTAGCAACTATTCTGTCAAGCCCGAATTCGCCCATATTCTGTAATTCAAGAATTTCCATAGTGTATCAAAAAGTCTGGTACATACAAAGGGCAGACCACAGTATGTGCACCAGCAAATCTGGGGCTTATCTGTGTTGATAAAGATCCGGGGGTGTCCGAGAGGGCCGCCGCCTCCGTCACATGATACGACGCGGTCATGTGTCCAGCGGACGGGCTGCTGGTGGATGAGCTCAATGGCAGCATATGGGCGTGGCTGTATATCTCCTGTTAGCAACTGTTTCTTTGTTCTTATTCTTGTCACTAGCAACCGCTCGTTCCCTGTCTCTGAGCAACACAACGTTCAATCATTATATCCCCACCACATCTCCCAGCAGAGACAAGACATACCTGATCTTCAATAATGGTCTGCTCAAATCTCGGCCCGCTCATCGCAACCGCCCTCGGGTTCTGACTCCTCGACCAGATACCCTTGTAATTGGGCGCCTGTGTGGTCCTCAACTCCTCAGCATCCTGCACAGACTCCTGAAGAACCTGATCGAACGAGCCCTCGGAAGAAGTGGCCATTTCGTTGGTTGCCGAGACATTCTGCTTCGCGTCGCGCTTGACAGGGTCGTTGGCGGGGACCTGGTTGCTGGTTGTAGCCGTCGAGACATAGCGGGCAAAGGGGCGGAAGGCGGCCGCTGCGCTGCGGGAGCGCAGAGCGCGAAGGGTGACGGGGAGCATCTTGAGCGAGGTGTGGGTGCAGACGGGCTGCGCAATTGCTGGGCGAAGATGCGGGTTGCGTGGTTGAAGTTGAGCTTCTGAGCGTTCGTGCTATACGTGACTTACATAAGCAGAGGTATGTCAAGGATCAGCAAGCTGGCCACCCCACCAAACCTAACCAACCCAACGTTCTGCGCAATTGAGCCACAACAATGCAATAAAATTAGATAAAACTTGAAAAACTTAATTTATCATCTAGTTCTACACTGAGTTCTTGTGTGGCCTTGAATGTGGCACTTCGTGCACGTTGGCGGCGCGCGCTGACGTCGCTGACTGCTATCACTCTGCTCAGCCTCTACAACCACTCTTTCTGCCTGTAGCGAGCTGCTGAGTCTGCTGTACCTGGAACACTCCGCCAGAAGCAATATGTTGACGCTCCTGATTCTGCTTTTGTCCCTGACGCTGATTTTCTGCACGTAGCTTCTTAGTGTCCTCCACGAGTATCGTTGCTGATTATATTGCAAACTGAGCGCTCTTAGTAAGTTGGCGTATAGCAACGCTTGTTGGGCTTTCTGGCTGCCGGCGTAGTCGCCCTTGGATATAGCAAACCTGCTGCTGAAGCTGCTCTACTGTATGTGGTGTCTCTGTTTGCGCCGCTACTTGCGCTGCAACGTTATTATCTACAGTTGACTGTGGTGGAGACGGCGTCCGGACGATAGTTAGCGACGACAGAATACGATCTGGACAAGAAGGGACAAGACCTTTCGCTTGAAAGCCTGCTTGAATATTCTGCCGCATAAATATGGTCGGCAGGATCCGCATATAGGCTGTAAGAAAGTCAAACTTATCAGCATGGGAGACGTCTTGGCGGGCGAGCTCCTTAATCTGACGTCCGTACGCGCGCTTAAGAGAACAGCAGCTCACGTCTAGTGGCTGAAGGAGATGGGAGGTATGAGGCGGCATACAGAGAGTGATAATCTTATTCTCTGCGCAGTACTGGTCAAACTCTGGCGTAGCGTGGCTGCTATGGCCGTCAGAATAAGAAGCCGATAGACTCCAGCTGTTCGAGCCGCCGTATGCTGATCGAAGTGCTTTACCTACTCTATGCTAAGCTGATCAGCCGCCCGGCCATTGTCTGATACTGCGGCAGTTCAGTTTGGTGAGAGGCCTTAGTACCAGCTACTCTGGTAGGCTTTACCAAACAGAATTATAAATGGTGGAAGACACCAGCCAGATGTGTTAACACACTCGATTACTGTCACCCACTCACGATTGCCTGGCTGTACAATAACCGCCCGACCAACTCTTTCAGAGTTAGTCACGACTTTTGACGTTGCAGCGACGCCCATAGTGACTCTAGTCTCGTCGAAGTTATAGATATCTTGGTCTAGAACGCCGTGCGTCTGGCGCGTCTCTTCTATAAGCTTAAACCACGCTGCGATTGTAGCAGGATCTTCGTACTGCACGCGCTGGCTATTAAACCTTCTAGTCCACTTTGTCTGAAGCTCTGGCTGGCCTTGGATAAAGCGCGACACCTATTTCTTGCCAATAGGTTGTGTAGGTGGATTTTGGTACATCAAAAGCCATCGTAAGAGCGCGGAGAGACTTTTTGGGATTATTATGATAAAACACGATAGCAAGAATTATTTTGCCTTCACGAGCAGTCTGTGTAGAGCATTGTTGTCGCAGCATTGTAGTGGTTGTGTAGAGCGTTGGGTGAAGTTTGGTAGGGTGCCCAGCTTACTGATCCCCCACGTTGTTGGCTCAACTTTCCGTCACTCTTTTTGTCCACCTAGTTCCTCAGCTGCAAGTTGTCAGTGATTACCCTGCAAATTCCTTGTTCAAATTGACGAATACTTTTTGAAAATGTCTTCATCTTAGCCATCTTGATATACATTGTCTTCTCCAAGTTGGCCAAGAAAACAAATTGGATGTTGGCTCCTGGTCTTCACATACCATGCAGAATATTCTAGTTTGGCATTCTCACTCATATGATGCTTAGCAAATTATTCTTTGCATTAACTTATAGATCGTAGAAAATCTTTGTGATTTTGTCTCAGAACACAGAAATCATTTTTCAAGTTTGTTATCAATCCACTTATGCTTGAAACAGGACAAGTTTTCGACCTTGAGAAAGCAATGCTTCTTTCCAGTAGTACGACAAGAAACCATAGGCAAGACTGCAAGAGTTGGTTTATGATCGAGCATTGGAAACGAGTGTCGAGTAACGGGACGTTGGATATTCTAAAAGCGAGTTTCTTCCAGCAGACCACGCCAACCCTTGGCTAATTTACCACTGTAAAAAGGAAGAGTTGGGACTACGTGCAAGTTTGGAGATTCGTTCGATCAAGGAAATCGTGCGAGCAAATGCTCCCTAGGAATGCTGCTCATGCACTTCTACGATAGCCGAGTCGGTGATCGGCTCTCCGCTAACCCCGGACCCTTGATCAACCTTCATCTCGAATACCATCAGGCCATCACACCATAAGTACCATGTGGAAGAATCTGACAAACTCCCTCTCCTCATAAATACCATCAAATTTCTTCAAGATGGTCGGATCCATACCAAACGATATCTTTCAATTCTCTACAGTCGCCGCTCTCAAAGCCGGCTTCAATCAAGGTCAACCACGAACAGCAGACCTAACCTCACACGGCTCAGACGGCATTGGTGTCTACGAAGATGGCGACCTCATGATGCTGAAATCTGGCCAAGCCTTTGCAATCACCAAAGACGGGAAAGCCAAACCAGCACCTATGAACGCACGCCTTCCCCTCGCTCTAGTAACTGTTTATGAGCCCAACTTCCGTATTAAAATACCTTCCATAACCATAGACGGCCTCGAGGAACTCACCTCTTCCAATGAATTGGGTCCCACAAAAGGTGTCAATACGCTCATGCCGTTCAGAATATTCGGCCGCTTCGAATCAATAGAGTTTGAAAATGGGCCTGGCCGCAATGCAATTGATGGTGTCATTTTCGGCTTCATTGTACCGGAATGGATGAAGGCTATCAGTGGACCGCGTATTCATGCACATTTTCTGGACACAAACGAGGAGGTTGGGGGAAGGGTGACAGATTTCCATATGGCGGACCTGGCTTTGTTGGATTTTGCAAAGTGTGGGAGGTTTCATTTGGGATTTCCGCAGGGAGAGGAGTGGGAAAATATCAAGCTGTGATTAAAGTTTCCGTGTTTGGATGGATCGGTGATTTTGCAGGTGAATTGGGATATTACATGACGAATATAACGATACGGAATGAAATCGATGAGTTATGATTGCATACGAACCCAGTCAACGAACATGATTGATTCAGACAGAGAAGGACTGTTGGATTGGCTCTTTGGTTTTTCATCGTGTTTCATGTGCCTCAGCTTGGTGTTGGTTGGTTTCGTAAGATTATTGGTTGCGGCTCTCCTTTTAGACACAATCTTAATGCACGCTTTGTGGTAGAAGTTGTAGATGAACCCAGTCAGTCTTTTCGAAGAGCGGATCATGACTAAGAGCATTCGCGAGATCTTACACCGACCAAAACGCTAGTTGTAAAGTCGGTATTCCGCCTGGTAGTTCATGTGGGCCCAATAGAATCAAGAGGACTAGCGGCTGCGGCGATGCGCTCGGAGGCCTTCCATATCCGGGGGCTCCGCCTCACATGTGGCGTCAGTAGCTTGAGAGGTACCGTAGCAACACCTCAGCCTCGACTACAACCACCATCTTCCTTACTTCCTCCACATCACAAATAGCTTCAACCACATGCGCGAAACTGCCAATATGACGAGGAACCCCCCTACTCTACGCAAAGCAACTTCGAATGCTGATCTGTACTCTGACCCGTCACCGCCTCGCCCGTTGCGACCCTCGTCCTCGGTAATACTAGGACGCGCGCATACCACCGCGTCTCTACCATACATGCAGCGCCCAGACAGGGGAAGCGCAGCAAGAGTGTGGAGGACCCGAGAAGGTAATTCTGATCTAAGCAACCGTCATAGTGTAGCGGCATCATACCCCGACTTGATTCGTGCCCACGACGACGATTACCCGCCCCCAGTAAGGCAGCAGAACCCTCCGCCTGTACCCCCCAAGATTCCAGAAATACCCAGTGAGCAGCCTGAGAAGGAAATGGAGGCTCAGACTGTACCTTCTCACTGCTGGATCCCGGTCCCTTCGCGTACCAAAGAGGACCCGGCAAGCTACACAAAGCCCTTCACCGACTACATGACCAACAACCCCACCATCTTCCACGCCGTCGATGCCGTTGCAAAGGACCTTGAGAAGGATGGCTACAAGAAGCTATCTGAGCGGGACGCATGGGAGCTGAAGGCTGGAGGTAAATACTACGTCGAGCGCAATGGCACCTCGTTGATTGCTTTTGCCGTTGGTGACAAATACGTGTCCGGAAATGGTGCAGCAATCGTCGCAGGTCACATTGATGCTTTGACTGCGAAGCTTAAGCCCATTCCTAGGTTGCGCACCAAAGCTGGCTATGTGCAGCTTGGTGTAGCGCCATATGCTGGTGCGCTCAGTGATACCTGGTGGGACCGCGATCTTGGTATTGGTGGCAGAGTGCTCGTCAAGGAGAACGGAAAGATTGTCACAAAGCTTGTTAAGCTGGATTGGCCTATTGCGAAGATTCCAACTTTGGCACCGCATTTTGGCGCTGCTGCCAACGGCCCGTTCAACAAGGAGACTCAGATGGTCCCAATTATCGGTCTCGACAACAGTGACCTGGGGCCTTCGTCAAGTGAGAATGAGGCAGAATTCAAGGCCAGCCTTCTTGGTGGAGAGGGTGCTTTTGCCTCTACTCAGCCTGAGAGGCTCGTCAAGGCTATCTCCAAAGAACTTGGCGTCACCGACTGTACGTTACCATGTGCTCTATCTCTCAAAACACACGACTAACTCTGAATAGACTCCAGTATCGTCAATTGGGAACTCGAGCTCTTCGACACCCAACCCGCCCGAACCGGTGGCCTAGACAAAGAATTCATCTTCGCCGGTCGCATCGACGACAAGCTCTGCTCCTGGGCCGCTATCCAAGCGCTCCTCAACTCTGCGCCCACGCTCTCAAGCTCCTCACAAATCCGCATGGTCGCCCTCTTCGATGACGAAGAAGTCGGTTCCCTCCTTCGCCAGGGCGCCCACGGCAACTTCCTCCCCAGCATCATGGAACGCATAGCCGAGGAACTCGCACCAATCGGCAAAACAAGCAGCGCCCTCAGCCGAACCTATGCGAATTCCTTCCTTGTCTCCAGCGACGTTATTCACGCTGTTAACCCCAACTTCCTAAACGCGTACCTCGAGAACCACTCCCCCCGCTTAAACGTTGGCCCCGCTGTGTCGGCAGACTCGAATGCGCACATGACGACTGATGCCGTCTCCACGGCTATCCTGCAACGCTGTGTCGATCGCGATGTTGGAATCCGCAAGACGGATCCTAAGCTCCAAGTGTTCCAGATTAGAAATGATAGTCGTAGCGGAGGAACTGTGGGACCGATGCTCAGTGCTGCGACGGGAATTCGGGCTATTGACTGCGGGATTCCGCAGTTGAGTATGCATAGTATTCGGGCTACGACGGGGAGTCTGGACCCTGGACTGGGTGTGTTTACTTTCCAGAGCTTTTTGGAGAACTTTGAGGCTGTTGATCAGGAGTTTAAGTGAGGAGTCGAGTTCTTTGTCTCTTTCTTTCTTCGCTCTTGTATCAATGGTGGTGGACGCGACGCATGTCGGGGTTATTGGATCATGGTAATTACGTACACATATATACAGGACGCAACTTTGCACAATCAACATTCAGCAGTAATGAAGCAAAGAGCCCAATCGTCATATTCGTCACACATGGTAAGCTGATCAGCTATGAAAATTAATATCTCCCGAGGTCCTCCAGTGCCGTCCTTTTACAAGGTAAATCCCATTAACTCCATCATGATGCCGCAAAAGTTAAGATCATACAACGTAATCAGCCCTTCATAGACCGTTGGGTCGCGATGGCATCTCTTCGTCTTCATCTGCATCTTCCGGGTGGCTAGCTGCCCGTTAGTGGCGTCTCGTGCTGGGAGCGGTGAACAACAAGACTTACCCTAACAGATCCTTGACATTTTTCATTTCGTAATGCTTTTTGCGCAGCTCTTCGAACTTGCGGTGCTTCTCCTTTTCCTCCTGTGTCGCGTTGGGGAGCAGTTCGCCGTGGTAGCCCTCGTCCGTGTCCATGTCCTCGCCAACAATGACTCGCTTCTCGCTATCGGGCGTGTGTGAGTGGCGGGCGTGTAGCTCGGGCTGGCCTAGGTCAAACTCGGGGATATCGTCAATCTTTGGCTTGCGCTTCGCCTTGTCGAGCTCGTCGACCTTGAGCTCTTGGGCGTTCAGCATCTCGACTTCCTCTTCGTCCTCGGTGGGGTCGTATTGCTTGGCGTAGGGCGTCTTTGGCTCGTCAATCTTCATGGTGCTGTCACGGTTCTGCTCGTTGAGGTAGAGGTTGGCCTCGTCCCATTTGAGCTGGGGGCTGGCGTCGCCTGTGGGGTCTGCGCCCGATTGGCGCCGCGACGCCAGGCCACGAGGGTTTGACGACGAGCGGCGGTGGGCGCCAGCATTGCGTAGCGTGTTCTCGAGCACGATTTCCTTCTCCGACAGCTCACGACCAAGCTGCGGGCGCTCCGAGGAAATTGGGCTCGTGGCAGGTGGCAGGTCGCGAGTCGGCGATGTGTGTGAATTTGAGCGATAGGAAGTGGAGTTCTTGAGGATACCTGGGCCTGTTAATCAAGGGTGCGGGTGAAGCGGGGTATTTTTCACGGGCGCACCCTTTGGCCGCTCAGGATGCGAGGTGGGCGAGTGCAGCTGGGGCGATTGTGCCGTCATTGCGTGGGCGATCGATGGTGGTGTGATTGCTTCTTTTCAAGAGAGGAAGGGTACTGGCACGTGAAAGAGAGCAGTCGTGCGGGGAGTGAAGTTGGGTGGTTGGGAGGTAGCGGGATGGGAGCGGGAGACTGGTGTGGAAAAGCAAAACTGGCGGGGGCCGGGGGAGCTTTGTATGAAGAGGCAGATGGGCAGATGGGCAGATGGGCGAGCAGGCAAGCAGGCAGCGCAGGAAGCGATAGGGTCGGGTTAGCGAGGCCGCCGAGGAAAGCGCAGTCGGCGTGGTGGGGGTGCGTTGTCCTGGTGAAGAAGGCACTGGTACAGAGCACAGAACGATGACGTCGGCGGGACCTTTGTTTTGCACCCCCCGCTCGCCGTTTGCTCTGCCTGCAAGGGCGGCAGGGCTAGAAAAGACAAGGGAACACGCCCCGCAGCGCACTACGACTCCAGCGACCGACATATACCACCGGGCTTAACGCGGCTGTCTGTCTGACAGATGCAGATGCGGCCGCGCCATGCCCAACTACTCCATAGACTATACATGCGTCCATGTACGGCGAACATCAACACTGGGGCCGACCCATGACGACAAGCGAGGGCTTGCTCCACCCATTGGGCAGCATACTGCAACGCTTGTGAGACTCGCCCCCATGGACTCGCCCTCGTAGACTCTGCCAAGAACGCATCCTGATAATCACATGCAAACGGGAGGGGCCCACGTGAAGAGCCATGCAGGTGCGGACCTGTATGGAATGCTGTCTGTCGTGTACGCAATCCATCTACAAACTCTCTTTAGACCTTCCGTCCACCCTGCATGGACAGGGAAGCCATGGCTATGGCGGCACATAGCGCTAGGCTACTGTCATCTACCACCGACCATCAACACCAGCATCGTCAAAATGTACAAGGTTTGGCTTGACTGCCCACCCTCCCCTCGGGTCTCATGAGACGTTAGTAATGCTCTTTGGGTTGCAATGCTGCACGGGTACGAGCTATCGCCGATACGCTTCGTGTGAGCGCCATTGCGGCTTCGTGGATTGGGGACTGCTGGGCAATCACCAATTAGCACACTTCGTTCTCAAAGCAACCCCAGCCACACACACACACAAGACACAGCCAATCGCTTCAGACTTTGCCTTTGAGCTTCATGCTCAACCAAGAAATCGCTTGCGTGATAGTGTACATCTGGCTGAGACTCAGACTACCAGAAGTGGTCCACAAGGACCCTCATCCCCAGCCATGGCGTAACAAAATTAGCGATGCACACATACAAAAAACAAGTAGAGACGGCCACAAACAGCTGCCGTCTCAACGCGTCAAGCGCGTGATGAAACATGTCCCTGCTTTCAGGTCATCACCGCATCATGGAAGCCGCGAAAGCGGCCCTCGTGATGATGGTTTTAGAAGAGGATGGCTCGTTCTGGGCCAGTTATCCGAATTGCCAGCTGAGTAGAGAGTGTCGAGCTGGCAGTTGTTACGAGTCAAAGGCCGGTATTGAAGAAGAAGAAGAAGAAGAAGAGAAGAGGGTCGGGTCGCGCGAGCAAAGAAGAGATTGTTCGGCTTGGCGGATGACTAAGCTAGCATCCCTGCCGCGCAAGGCGCGCGCCTGAGCTGCAAGTGTGCCAACCTCTCAAACGTTTTCTCAGTACGCTCCACTATTCGGCATTGCATACCACACATCCCACCACGCTCAACGATCCCACGCACTCCGTCTTCTCCACATTCTTCTGTACCATCACATCATCTATACGCCCGCACAGCCTTCGCCCGCACCGCGACCAAAACTATCGTAAATCACACCCCGCCCGCTTCAGACGCACATTGGCCCTCAGCCCTCTAGCTCGCATACTTACAACTTGCCCTCACACGACGACGCCCAAGCCGCTTTTGGATAGCCTGCTGTTCTTCTTCTTCCTCTTCTTCTTTTGTATTATTTACCCACTTGCCACTGCTGCCAATGGACAACAGGGAGAACCTCTGGACTCGGCGCTCCAAGTATGCTCGCATGCACCCCCGCACCTTCGCTTTCGCACTTTCGCTTTCGCACCTACTGACCCGCATCCAACAGCACCAGCAAGCTCTCCCTCTCCATGTCGCATTCCGAAAACAACGATAAATCCGAACCACACCAGCGCACCGTTTCCGCAACCAAACGCTTCGGGGGCGACTCGTCCCACGGCGGCCGAAATCCTTTCAACGCCATCCCCCCATTGACACCCGGCGGGCTTGCGTCGCCTACCACTGGAGGCTCGTCTGCCTTTGGGCTCGGTTCAGGCGCATTCGCCTCCTTTGGCTCTGCGGCCAAGACTCCCAAGACGCCAGGAACAGCGTTTGACTTCAAAGCTGCAGCCATGTCGTCCACAGCGCCTACAACCCCTTCTGAAAAGAAGGACAAACCCGTGAGCAAGATGGTAAACAGCATACGAAAAGAGTCTATAGCCACGGCGCCAATACAAGAAAACACCGCGAGCCCGTCCGCACCGCCAGACTTCAATGCGCCGTGGCCGCTCAAGTACACCTGGGCGGTATGGTACCGCCCACCCACGGCCAAAAACGTCGACTATGAAAAATCAATTGTACCACTCTGCAGATTCAGTACGGCCCAAGAGTTTTGGAGAGTCTTCTCACACCTCAAGCGGCCTTCAAGTCTGCCCTCCGTGTCCGACTATCATGTTTTCAAACAAGGCATACGACCGGTCTGGGAGGATGATGAGAATAAACGAGGTGGCAAATGGATCATGCGCCTGAAAAAAGGTGTTGCAGACCGTTATTGGGAAGACCTCTTGCTTGCGCTCGTTGGTGATCAATTCTTGGAGGCGGGCGATGAATTTTGTGGCTTTGTTCTGAGTGTCCGAAGCGGCGAGGACGTCTTCAGCATCTGGACAAAGAGTGACGGAGTAAAAAATGTCAAGATTCGGGATACGATTAGACGGGTGCTCAAGCTGCCAGAGGGCACCAACATTGTTTGGCGAAGTCACGATGATAGCATTGCTCAGCGTTCAGCTATCGACCAGGCTCGCCATGAAAAGAATCTCATGGAGAAGCGGAGGGTAACATCCACCGAAGAGAAGCCAGTGGCCGGTTCTTAGATCGTTTCCAGGCCACCGAGTGATTAGCTTGTTCTGAGGCTCGGCATCAGGGTCACACGCTCGTTGCGTTGTTTCCGCACGCGCAGGTACAAGCGCAGGCGCACCTGCGTTATCAGACCCACAAGGATCCTATGTACCACTAGCGGGGGCCACTGACAGAAATGCCATGCCCTAGTCGAGCGCGTGGAATTTACTGCAGGCTCTACTTTCATGTAAGGCATATGAACCGTTGGATCAGCCCTTTTCTGGTCCGGTCATTGCAGACCATGCCCACTACTATACACAGCGTTGCACCGCAGCTAGTGTTGTACGATTTTGGTCAGCTTCCTCTGAAGCTAGCATCCACACAGATGCATGTCACATAGACCTGTGACCATGAATGATAATACTATGTACACCTATGCGCACATGACTAGTGCGCTTCGTTGCCTCGATTCAATCCTATGTTATACGTGATGCTCTATGTAGTGTATGTGAACTCCAATGAGCGCGAAGCAAAGATACCAGTACAAGGCTCTTGTTTAATTGCGGAAGCCGCCCGTTTTTGTAGTCCAAGCAGGCTTGTCCAGACGAGGCGCACGGACGTCATCGCGAACTCAACTGCTGGCGCAACTTCACCTCCACATGCCCCACGGCGCGCGTTTGCGCTTTGTGCCTTTTCTTCGCGCATTTTGAGGATTAGCGTCTCCATCCAAGAATGCCACCTCTGGTTGCTTTGCCACCGCAATGCTACACTGATGTTGTCTAACCTCATCAACGGTATAATAGCTGTTGCCGGAGGCCACTCAACCACAGACGTACGCGCACTTTTCTTTGGTCGCCTTCCGAGTGCCTTGACTTGGACCCTGCCACTTCACTTTGCACTTGTGACGAAACACTGCCGCTTCTCCCAGCTAACGCTATGCTGCTACAGCCGAACGATGCCCCTGCCCGGTCGCCGACTCTCGACCTGCCTCCACTTCCCTTGTCTAGGGACTCACCACCCGCCTCAAGATCCGCCCCCACTGTCATAGATCTCTCTTCGCCCACAAAGCCCCCAAGAAAACCCCAGTGCAACGAGCAACGGTCTGGGAAATCTCTCCGACACTCATCAAAACGTTCTATAAGCGAGGACGAGAGGCGCCTGGTTGGTGATTACGAGTAAACTACCACGAGGACTGCGAATAGCAAGAGGGAGAATGCTAATAGTCGATCAGAGTTCCAGCAGATGCGGTTTCTATACCCGAACCGTCGACCTGGATGCCGGAGTCGCGAACCATGCACAACAAGGTATGTCTGTAAGCATCTATGAGTATAAACCTCCACACTAACATCTTAAAGCCGGGCGCGAACAAGGGATACAGGCCAGTCGATACACTCAACGGCGTAGCTCGCGCAGCAAATCGGAAGCCTACAACGTACAGTAAACATGCCCGTCCCCATCCCCTGTTGATAGGCCAGTCGCCAGGTCCGGGTCAGACAGCCTACTCCGAGTTCCAACGAAGCAAGGCACCTACCACACCAAGTCGACATGGATTGTCACGAGGCGAAGAGGGCCAATGGTCTAGTGGACCTGCATCCACAAAGCGCAGGAAGATTGAGCATGTTATAACCCTCGACGATGACGAAGACGACGAAGCCATGGTGGTAACACGGCCTGGAGCGTCTACCCCTCGCAGGCCATCTGATGAAAGACCGGTCTCGGCCATGTCATCGCAATCACGTCTTAGTACTGGGATTGGAAGTACCGGACCTGAATTCAAGATACACCGAGCCACAAACGAGTTCCGAGAAGTTGATGGTCTCATTAATCCTCATGCAAAGAAGCCCAGACAAGCAAGTTGCAACAAGCGCCAAGCTCGCCGGAATAACTCCCCTATCAGCCGTGGCACCTTGTCTGAGGAAGCCCACCAGTTCATTTTACGGGGTTTTAAGCAAGGCGAGCCTCCCCATAAATCCGTAGAGCAACCAATCACTTCTGAACATTTCCCTGAAGCTCGAATCAACGAATCGACTGCAGAGCAGCTAATTACCAGCCGTTACGTCATTAGCAACAGCACCAATCTCCGTACTCAACATCGATCAGTGCCTACGCAATTTGATCAAATAGAAGATAGCGACAGCGCCGATGAGCTTGCCATTTCACCTGTTGCTACCAGGAAGCAGACACTGTCACCATCAAAAGTAAAGAAAGCCGTGCAGAGTGGTGCCAAACGAAATGGACACAGTAGAACCAGTAGTGATTTTTTGCCGTTGTCATTCGCAAGATCATATGGTTTCGACGGGGCCGGCTCCAAAATGGAGGATGGACATGCTACTCTGGTTCTGCGAAGCGACCCGAAAGGCTTGCGCGTCCAGAAGTACAGCACAGAGGGCTATGAAACAGTAATCTTAATCCGTTCTCAAGAAGTTAATAAGGTCTATGCAGACGAGACAAGCCGTGTTCGCCTAGAGGGACCCAGGAATGCAGATGGCAATATCCCCATATTTGATCTTCAGTTTCTCAACTCGGATGACTTTTTGACATTCTGCAATTCACATGCAGCGTCTCTGACAACGAGTGCCAAGATTCTTTCGAAAGAAAAGTAAGAGTGAACACAGGACCACCATCAGCTACCTACTAACGTTGTTACAGTGAACACATGCGTCGACTGTTTGCTACGCCTCTACGAGCAAGAAATGATAAAGCAGCGATGTTTGAAGTCTTAGATAACCCTGTGAAAGACTCCAAAAGCCATGATACGCATTCCGGGCAGGCGGAGAAGCCACTTGGGGTTCGAGAGCGGCGCCACGAAAGGAGTATCGAGGACAGATCCACCATTAATACTACAAAAACAGTCACAGAATTGACCCGTTCATCACGCTCACGACCATTGACATCCGCAGGTCTTGCAAGGGGTAGTTCTGAAATTGTTGAGGTGCCAAAATACTCCATTGGCAAAGGACTAGGACGGCCCTGGACCAAGTAAGTACTGAAACTCCATGGCATGATTTCGCTAATCACATAAAGATCCCTTGAGTATGGGGAAGGGCGTCAGCGTGCTATAGTGCACTTTGATGACTTGCCTCGCCTGGACGAAGAGGAATACTTGAATGACAGTCTGATAGACTTCTACATGATGTATGTGGATTGAAGCCTCAATTCATGCAACTGCTAACACCAAGAAGCTATCTCTTCAAAAAGCTCAACGTTCCTGCTGACAAGGTCTATTTCTTCAATACCTACTTCTTCACCCGACTTACAGAAAATGCTGGCCGCAAGTCGATGAACTACAAAGCTGTCGAGCGCTGGACGTCCAAGATTGACATCTTCACCTACGACTACATTGTTGTACCCATCAATGAATCACAGTATGCCAAACTCGTCTACTTTGTAGAATCTACTGACCTCTCATAGGTCTCATTGGTACTTGGCGATCATTTGCAATGTCTCAAACATCCAACGCAAACCTGTGCTCGAAGATTTCGATGATCTACATCTTCGCATACAAGAAACACCTGAATTATCTGCCATATCAGCTGCGGCAAGCGACGGAGAAGAGCACAGGAAGTTGCAATCGACGCCAAACCCAAACTCACCCATGAAGGTTGAAGAAGTGCACAGCCAACAAGATGAAGATCCCAACCTCTTCGATGAGGCGACGATATCCCTAGTTGACCGTGATGACCCTGGATCAGGAGTTCGATCCTGGACCGGGGTTGACGAATGCAATGCAGTAACTCTGGAATCAGAAACTGAACATATGGAGACGCCGCAGACCGCTAGTGATGTAGAAGTCACGTCCCGAGGGAAGCTGGTGCAATCAAGTCTATCATTTTCCAAGAACAAGAACAAGAACAAGAGAAAGGTTGTCCCTAAGAGAGACCCTACTCAACCAGTAGTTGTTGTTCTCGACTCTCTCGGGGGGGTTGCCCGTAGCGGGGCAGTTCGCGCCCTCAAAGACTGGATAGCAGCAGAAGCCGAAAGCAAACGGGGCATGGAAGCAGTCATCAAAGAGAACGGCTACTACCCAAAAGGCTCCCAGATTCCGATGCAAAACAATTGGACCGACTGTGGTGTTTATCTGCTTGGTTACGTCGAAAAGTTTTTTCAGAATCCGGCCGAGTTCATGCACAAGCTACTGACAGGATCCATGTCGGCCGAAGAAGACTGGCCAGAGCTCAACCCTTCAACTATGAGGCATAAGATGCGAGAAATTATATTCGAATGCCATAAGCAACAAGAGGAGGCGAGGGCGGCACAGAAAAAGGCAAAGAAGGAGTCGATGCAATCGAAAGTTTCGCCTGATCCGACAGTGAAACAGACGACTCAGGAAACCTCTTGTGAAAAATCGCCGGGTCCAAGGACGGAGGACAAAATTGATAAGCATGCTACGGATGGAGATGACCTACCGCGGGCTGAACCGTCTGCCACTTTACCTTTTCCAAGACTCGGTTCGCCTTTTGAACTTAACAAGGACAGCTCAGCCTCAGTCAAGCACTCGTCGCAGGGAGGTGCGGCTAAAGATCCAGACTCACCCCTAGCAATCAAGTCTCCTGCCAAACCAGGGTTTGCTAGCCATTCTAACGTGTCACCGAGACGCCATAGTCCGGAGGTCCACATAAACAGCAGGACTGTTCAGCCACACAAGTCAGCCGACGACATGCATAGCAGTCCCGACAGACTTACTGGCCAGATTGGACATATTGATCAAAAGGACCAAGAATCTCGCTCGTTCGGCCTTAGCAAACGTCAAAGACAGGATAACCATGACCATCCGACAGGCTCACCAAATGCCAAAAGACCACAGATGGATCCATCATTGGGGAGAAAGAGTGATGGAAATTCTGGAACCAAGGCCCAGTCCCCACGTAGCCGTGAGGGTAGCGCGCCGGATGTTCCCATTGAAATTAAGGATTCGCAAGAGATGGAGGTTACGGACCCTGGGCTGCGTCCTCCTTTGCAGCCTCGTGCCGGCACACGTCATCTGCCATCATCGCAACCACCGAGACCGACACAGATGCTTCAGCCCTCACCTTCCTTTGAGAAAATTCCTCGGCTGCCACCACGCAGCAAAATTGTCGAGACCGGGAAAAAAGGCGCATCAACTGGTAGCCAGCTCGATACCGACTACGAAAGAGACCATGCTCGTCGATCTAGAGCACCAGACCCAAGCCAACCCAGCCAAAAATTGCAACGCAGCGAGGAGGGGACCGAGGACCCTGTAGAAGCAATTTCGCAATCTACCGACCAAATACAGCTTGATGGGACCCAAGATAGTAATATAGTGCGAGAAACACCTGAGCCAGCGAGGAGTCCCATCACCACATAAGACAAGATAATCTAGGTCGTTTGGCCAATCATTTAACGGCACGATACCAGTACGGCTTTCTGGCACTGTAACTTTTTTTCTTATTCAGCCTTGTGTTTTTTCTTTCTAGCATTTTTGCTTCTCTATTTCTTAGCATGGCGATGGCGTTGCTTGCTACAGATACCAAAAACCGGCAGGGAACCCCGTATTCTGCACTTTTCCTTTCCTTTCCTTTTCTACTACATATTAGCCAGTTCGACCGACAGACGATGATGCCACGAGAGGTGGCGGCGTATTCTGGCAATGCAATGCAGTGCAAAAAGAAAAGAAAATCTCGATCCACGGATGAGGGTAATGAGGGAGGGATGTGCTTAGATATACTAATGACGGGTTCCGTTCTTTATTCACACTGCACTCTCGAGTATCTTGCTGCTTGCCCTGCTTTCTTGGTTCAATTGCCGTGTTATATCGCCGTTTGCGCCGCGGCCACCGGTTGGATCGCCTTGTGATGCTGCTACTGCGTTGTCGACGTCTAATCATTCGTTAATATCAACATCCCCCTCCCTTACTCATCATTATCAACAGGAT
The DNA here is from genome assembly GCA_002286855.1 of Bipolaris cookei. Taxonomy (NCBI): domain Eukaryota; kingdom Fungi; phylum Ascomycota; class Dothideomycetes; order Pleosporales; family Pleosporaceae; genus Bipolaris; species Bipolaris cookei. The sequence continues at coordinate 119,313 of NRSV01000079.1, forward strand.
AAAATCTCACCTTCAAACTCCTCCCCGCCAACCCACCTCCCCATCTTCTCCTTCACAAACTCTGCAAAATCCCACTCGTAATCTTCCAACCTGTGCTCCCCTGCAACCCAAATATACGTTTCAGCTTCTACTTCTTCGCCCTCGATATTATCTTCTTGCTTTTGCGTCACATCGCCCATCCCTTCCTCCTCTTCTCCGTCGAGCTTCTTGCCAGTAGGCAGTAAAACCCTCACCCTGACTTTCCTCCGCACATACTCTGATCCCTCAAACACATCTAGGCGCCATATGTCGCCATCTGTGAGTCCTTGTACTAGGGTTCCGCGCACACTCACTGCCTCCTTTGAGAGGGAGGAAACAGGCACAACGCCAGGATAATCCGCATTCCGCACTTTGCGGCGCTGGTGCGCGTGTAGAATCGCTGGGCGAATGTGTAATAAAGAAGCGTGAGTTGAGGTGGGAGGGGTGGTGGAGCCCCAGATTACGCGGTGCAGGACGGGAGGGGCCATTAGGGTGCCGTAGAAGAAGGCTGTGTGTGTCATTTTTTTTGCTTTTTAAAAATAAATAAATAAATAAAGATATGCAGTTGGATCAGTGTAAAGGAGAAAGAGGAAGGGAGAAAGGAGGGCAGGGTTAGAGAGGCGTGTGTACGTGGGGTGGGGGTTGTTTTCGTATTTGGAGGGGAGAATTTAGGGTACATGGACGTGATGCAGATTAGGGCGATAAGATACGAGGAGTTATCGGGTTATTGCGTGTTCAGCCCTATGGGATGGGCAGGGGAGCGGAGTTTAGGTGGAGATTTTGGTCCGCGGTACTACTTACTAGTTACATAGTGCATTCCCTCCTTTTTCTCTCACTCTATTATCCCGCACGGCTGGGCTTTGATCATTTGTTTTTTTTTCACGCAGCACGGTTGGAACGCCAACGGTTTACGACAGTCACGTGCTGTATTTTTCTGTTTTTGTCTATTTAGCGATCCATTTGGAGGATTTTCTTGTACCGGGAAACGAAAGAAAAAGAAGACAGCACGAAGAAGTGTGGGTACGGTACAACAAGGGGAGATTCCGACATCTGCCATAACCGTTCCGAACCATACCGCCTCGTCCTCCGCCCGCCTCAACGACTACACAACCATGTTCTTCATCAGTGCAATAGTAAAGAACATAGCGCCCATCTTGTACGCCGCCTGCATCCCTTTGCTTCCACCTCCCTAATCTAACGCTCCGTGCCCTCCCACACCAGCATAGCAACCAGCCCCATCACCAGCTATGGCGACCAAATCTACTCAATGCATCGCGCCCGCAGCTCCGCCGGCTTCTCACTCGACATTCCCCTCATCATGCTCGTCGCCAGCATCCTAAAAGTCTACTACTGGTTCGGCGCCCACTTCAGCACCTCGCTCCTCATCCAAGCCCTCCTCATGATATGCGTCCATCTCCTCTTACTGCATGTCGCGCTCACGAATCGGCCCCCGCCCTCGCACTTGCCCTTCCAGCACAACGATGTGTCGAATCGCCCTTATGACTTTTGGCAGTGGAGGGCGCCGCGCCCGTATTGGGCGTTTATCACGTATTTTGCGGGGAGCTTGCTGGTGTTGCACCTGCTTATGAGTTCGACGACGATATTTGGGCCGTATACGGATTTGCTGGGGGGTATTGCGTTGACGATTGAGGCGACGCTACCGCTGCCGCAGATTCTGGCGAATTGGCAGCGGCGTGGGTGTAAGGGGTTTCGGCCGAGTGTTATTGTAAATTGGGTTATTGGTGATACGTTCAAGATGTGGTTCTTTTTTGCGAGTAGCAGCGGGGAGGTGCCATGGGCGTTCAAGGCTTGTGGTATTTTTCAAGCGTGCTGCGATTTGGGGCTTGCAGCGCAGTATTTGGTTTGGGGGGATGGACCGGCTGGTGTTGAGGGGCTGGGTAGGGAGAAGGAGCTGAGGAGTCCGGTTCCTGGGGATGTGGACTGGAGCATGGAGAAGTTGGGGCAGGCGAGTGTGGCGGGGGGGATTGAGATGAGTGATGGTCAGGCGTGGGAGAGGCCTAGGGCTGGGTAAGGGAAGGGAGCATTGGAATATGATTGGAGGGAGCGCAGGGGGTTGAGACGAATGAAATACACATGGACATCAGGCATGTCGAGTAACGTTTGGATTTGAGTTACAAGGTTAGAATTGATGGTACACTGTAAATAATGCACAGTTAAATAGTAAGACATTATCAGTAGAAAGCAAAACTAATCTTTCCACGCGTACCTGACGATTGACTGAACAAGCACATCACAAAGGACTCTTTGTCAAGAGCAAAGCACCTACCGTCCTTGAATCCCCTGGTTCCTCGTCGTGCAATTCTCCTCCGCCTTCATCTCACATTTCCTAATCCTCGAACGCAACGCCAACGCACCACCTAGCGACGCTACATGTAAGGAGATGTGAGATGCAGTAAAGGGGGTAACGAGCAAATGCATGAAGGTTGAGAAGAAGATGAAAGTGTTCGTCGAGATATTAGGCCAGTAACTTCATGGTATGAATTGAAATTCGGTCAACTACATGATCAAAACAGAGCAGTACTATTTAGTAGGAAGGAAAGAAACCCCTCACTCTTCATCCCTACACCTCATCTCCTTCAACGCTCTCACGCAGGCACCGGCTTCGGCTCCACACTCGTAAGCGTAGGCACAACCGGCTTAATGAATCCCGCATCATCGAAATAAACCCTATCGATCGTCGTCTCCCTGTTCGTTCCACCGCCGTTGGGAATAGCAAAGCGGTGATACGCAATGTACCAGTCATCAGTACCAGGTACGTTGAGAATGGAACTATGGCCAGTGCCCAGAATGCCCAGCGTAGTGTTCTTCTGCAGAATAACACCTCGGTAGGTCCACGGACCGTCGATGCTCGTCGATGTTGCGTAGCCGACGCGGTAATTCTCTGAGCCGGTGTCGTCGATGGAGTAGGTGAGGTGGAAGAGTCCCTTGCGGTAATTTAGGAAGATGCCCTCGCGGAAGTCGGTGAGGCCGCTGATGGCGCGTGTGGTACCGCTTTTGAGGGAGATCATGTCGTCGGCGAGTTCAGCGTAGAGGGCTGGTGTGCCATTGCCCCAGAAGATGTAGTATTTTCCGGTGGTTGGGTCACGGAATGCGGCTGGATCGATTGCCTGGCCAGTCTTCAGGGTGCCATCGTTTAGGATCATGGCTTCGGGTTGTGCGGTGAATGGTCCTTCGGGGGAATTTGCAACGGCGACGCCGATCGTTTTGCGGTTGTACTTTGGGTTTTGGCCGCTGAAGTAGAAATAGTACTTGCCGCTCCTCTCGATGATGGTTGGAGCCCAGGCATTGCCTGTTGCCCATGGCACGTTTCCGCTTGTGCCGTTGAGAGTCAGGAAAGGCTTCTCTGATCGAGCCCATGAAACGAGATCTGAAGACTTCCAGACGTAGAAGATGTTGCCGCCCCAGCCCGGGAAGCCGTCGGTCGTGACGTAGAGATAGTAGTTCTTGCCAAAGACTGCAATGTTCGGATCAGCATAAAGGCCTGGGAGAACAGGGCTTCCTGCTCTTGCACTCAAATGGGAGCGGCTGCTAGAAGCAACGGGGGCTGAGCGGCTTGCAAGTCCAGATCGTAGGTTAGCAAGTTCGCTGGCGGTGACTGGGATTACAGTTCCGTGGCGCGGGCTGCGTGGTAGACTGTAGGAGCTAGAGACCTTCCAAGTTGGCTTGGAGATATCTGCAGTTTCCAGAGGAATATAACCGCGGCCCGTATATTCATCCACAAATAGGTAGAATTTCTTGCCGTTGATGTCATTGTCGTTTGCCTTGAATACAGTCGGCCCTTCAACAGCGCTTGTACCGGCATTGCGACCAATGCATGCAGCAACCTGCGTCCAGCCACTCACAGGAGCAAGGAACGATGTTGACTGTTCTTGGATAATGTCTTGACAGTTGGTTCCTGTACCTCCCTCGTCTTTGGTAAATCGGTAGAAAGTGTTTCCCTCTTTGATAACGGTCGTGTCGATACGCGAGAGTCCAGCGTCTTGCCATACCTGAGGTTGACTGAACGTGACAAAGTCTCGCGTGGTGACATAGAGCATCCGGTGGTAAGTACTTCCAGTACGGTTGATATCAGCTGGATCATAGAGCGAAGAAGCCCAGAAAACTACGTATGAGCCTAAACTGGCATCATAGTAGGCTTCAGGCGCCCATGTGTTTCCAGCAGTGGATGGAGAAACCTTGACGTGGCGCTGGCTTGACCAGGTCTTGAGGTCCTTCGATTCCCAAATCTCAAGATAAAGACTGCCAAACTTGACTGCATCTCCCCATGAGGTACCGGATCCAATTGAAAGATCAGTGGCGAGCAGGAAAAACTTGTCACCCTCGTTTGATCGAATGACAAAAGGATCGCGCAGGCCCTTTGTGCCTAGAGTAGAGGCCAGGACTGGCTGTCCACCGTTTAGCTCATTCCACCTCAAAGCATTGTTGCCTTGACTGGCTGCCATGTAGATCTTTTCGCCAGCTATGGAGTTGCCCGTAAAGTATGCAAAGGCGTAACCCTCGAAAGGTGCAAGGGCTGCTGCTTTACGAACATTGGCGTTGAACGTGCGATTGGAAATGATTCCGTCATGGTCAATGATTGCCGTAAGATCGACAGTTGTTTCGGCATCCTGTCGTTTCACGATACCATCCGCTGAGATAATTGATGGGTGGCTGCTTGCCCAGGTGACCTTGAAGTACCCAGATGTGTCTGGTAGGTGAAGATTGCCGCTTACATCCTCAATGTTCGTAACTGTGAGATTGTCAAGCGCCTGATCAATGTGTCGGCGCGATACGGCAGCATGTACAGTAGATGCCGACCACAGACCCCATGCGTACAGGGGAAAATTGTGAGCACGCATGGTTGGTTGCGAGGTAGTGAGAAAGACGCAAAACTGTTCCCGAACTGCTACGGAACTGATCACCCAACTTCATAATATATAACATACTTTATCCACCGGGTGGGGCTTATCCCGAAAAGGAACATGCCAGGTACACACACTTGAATTCAGACACAATGTGACCTCGTATGTTCTACCGGGGTGAAAAATATCCACGAATGCGCAGCAGCTAGTAAAATGGTTACAGCAGGCCGTAACTTGCCTACAAGAAACTCAAAGAACATCATTCCCTTGAACAGCTAGATTGATCGGAGTGTAACCCGTATTAGTTAAGGTTACGGAAAATCTCATGTACAAAATTCGGCAAGTCAAGCAACTAACAAATAATGACGCCGCACCCGAGGTCACACTCCAACGATTTTGCGGGGTGCAGCGTATAGAGAATGGCTTGGCGATTCGGGAAAATGATGACCGAAGCTAAAGCATGACAACGTTACTCTTCCATTCAGTGTAGTATTTCCATAAATACCTAGATTCGACGTTAGGGGAAACTTCAAGGCTTTAACGTTCTGACGACCTTTGTTAGCTCGGCATTACTTACGGGGCCGTGTAAATGTCACGTGACACATAAACCACATGTGTGTGTATATGGTGAGATGCGCAACCGTCTCAGCATCCAACTTGGAGGCCATCATCTTTATATGCATAAGCAAAGATATCGGATCTCGGCTAATTAGTTCAACTGGTTACTTCAGAAGTACTGGTTATCGATGCCAAGGTATCACTGCTTGGAGACTAGGTTCACAAGGTGTGATAGGCTAGAGCCTAGTTGGTGTGTTGTACCTCGATGGAATCTCGGCCTGCTCCTAAAATCCGGATGCCACCTAGAGCTCCGAGTCTCGCCGAGACTCGGTGCGCTCTGACCGACAACCGGAGCGACTAGGTCTTATCGACTCGATTGTGCAGGGGCAGCTAGCAATGTATATAGATAGCTACGTAGCTCAGAAGCTCAGTTCTCTATCGAATACAATCTTGTTACCAGGCATCGGCAACCTTTGCGCAGCCTCTCACACAAGGCGGAGGAACGACGGAGGTCCCTTACTCCATGGAGAAGGAGAGGACTGGAAAATATGTGAGCTGAATGGAGATAGCCTATGGCAGTCTCACGTGGTCTGCATCTTGTGTAATTACGGTATTGGGTTGTTAGGATGTTCCTACTTCCCAAGTACTTGGCAATACGAGCGAAGAGGCGTCAGAGGCTGGGCATGCATGCCGAGATTATTTTGGGCCTCAACGTGAGCATACTCGCAAATTTGAATAGCTACCGTTCTGTAGAATTTTCGGGACTCTATAGCTCTGGAATGCATGGGGCAATTCTACGCTTCTCGATGCAAAACACTAGATTGAGACTCATGTTGCTAGAAAACGGCCAAAAGGGTTGCGAGAGATCAGAAAAGAAGGCACATGCCCTTGGAATTTAGACTCAGGAGCTCTTGAATCTGCTCTGCCCGTTTTTGGTACTCAGGATATAGATGTAAGTTTTCCACTGACTACATTCCAACGGCCCACTACTACTTCCTGTAGTATGCAGGTCCAAGACTTGTGGCACCGCCGTTGAGACGGCTCAAATGCTTGACATGGGTGTTCAATGTACCTCTCTCTCCCCGGAATACCGTGATAGTCAGCCGTTGAAAAATTTGAAAACTATAAGACCATTTCAATATGCCAGACATGCATATCACAACTCAGGCTCTTAACTCCTCAGACAACTGCCTTCAAGTCTCCAGCCGCCATTATCGTTTTCAAAATGCGCACCTACACAGCGCTAGCAGTCGTTGCTTTGGTACAATATACATTGGCAGCGATTGAGCCCAGAAATTTTATCTTCATCGTTCCCGATGGTATGGGTCCGGCTTCTCAGACCCTGGTCCGGACGTACTTGTCCATGACCAACGGTGACTCAACCACCAGAGCACCAAGAATCAAATCGCTTCCTCTTGATGTCACTGTCATTGGAAACACCCACACACACTCTTCCAACAACCTCGTAACGGATTCCGCCGCTGCCGGCACTGCTCTTGCAACCGGCCACAAGACTAATAATGGATTCATTGGAGTCTTGCCTGATGGAAAACCAATTGGATCCGTCATGGAAGCTGCAAAACTGGCAGGTTACAATACTGGTCTTGTTGTGACTTCGCCCATCAGTCACGCAACTCCTGCATGTAAGCCCCTGCCCATACCAAATTTCTTAATCATCACTAAATTCGTGCAGCCTTCTTCTCACACGCGGCAAGCCGCAATTCTCTAAGCCAGATCGCGGAGCAGCTGGTTGGATATAGTCACCCCCTCAATATCAGTGTGGACCTAATGCTCGGCGGCGGACGCTGCGACTTCCAGCCCCAAAACGAAATCGGCTCCTGCAGAACCGACAACATCGATCTCTTTTCCTTCGCCAAGTCACAGGGCTACTACACAGCCCGAGATCGTGCTGACTTTGACGCTCTCGAGCTTGGTCTCGGCGACATCAAACTTCCCTATGTCGGCCTCTTCAAGGGCGGGGACCTTAGCTACGAGGTCGATCGCCAGCCACAGGCCTCAGAAGTCCAGGAGCCATCGCTATCCGAGATGACGAAGACGGCGCTCAACTCGCTATCCCGAGGCAGCGAATCCAACGAGAAAGGCTATTTCCTCATGATCGAAGCATCGCGTATCGATCACTCATCGCACGCCCACGACTCTGTTGCGCATCTCCACGACGTACTTGAGTTCAACCGCGTTACCGACATTGTTATGAAGTGGATCGACGAGCACCCTGATACTGCTTTCCTCACTGTTGCAGACCACGAGACTGGCGGTATCACTCTCCCGTCCGGACACAACCCTCAAGTTCTTCAACCGGGAAAGCATTCGGTTGAGTACCTGAGTGAACAGTGGAGCAAGTACAATGGTACTGATTCAACTGGCTTCCTCGTCAATGAGATAATTCCTGCTTACGGCCTCACCAATGTTTCAGATGCGGAGGTTCAGACTCTGGTTGCTAGCGAGAACTTTGCTCAGGAGTTGGCGGATATGCTGAATGCTCGTGCAGGACTTGAGTGGTCGACTGGCGGACACACAGGTATTGATACGACACTATACGGCTACGCTGTTGGCGAGATGGGCGACCGTCTTGTCCTGGATATGGCTGGAGGTTGGGACAACACTGATATGCCCAAGTATGTTGCGGATGCGCTGGATGTGGATATGGATGAGGTTACCGAGCTGTTGAATGCGCAAGGAACGGCATGGGTACCAATGGATGCGGCGGAGAGTTAGATCTGAGTTGGAGTGCTCTTTTTAGAAAACATATTAACGTGCTTAATTTTTTTTATCTAATGTAAAGATAAACTTGACAAGTCCATGTACTTGAACTAAAAGTCATCAGTGACTGGTTGTGCTGAAATCCTACTTTGTCTAGCTTTCCTCCACAATAACGTATTACAACCTCTCAGCGGCATGTCCAAAAAGTACTTCTAAGCTACCCATACCCGAGATCTTAGAGACAGGAATATCGAATCTAGAGTTCTGCTTCCGCCAGATATGCAGCCCAAATGCTATAATCGAGCCCAATCCCAGTCCAGCGCTTGCTGAATTGGTGGGCAAATATGCTCTGTCCTCTGACAAGACACTCAAGAGACTTTCTGCAAATTTTCGCGCAAAATCCCTCGTAGCTTCGAGAGTCCTTCAGATAGCCGAATCTGTACGTGAATTGGCGATTCATGAGTTGAGATGATTGGCTGAGCTGGTAAGTCCTGCCATAAATCCGCTATCATTGTAGTGGATGGTTATCTTATAGCAATTTCCCAGACTCAACTGTATGGGCCGACTTCCGGAAGACCAGCCTCGGATAAGTTCCGAGGCGCCGTAACGGTTACGCTCTCAGTGTCCAGGCTGAAGGATCATTATACATTTCTCGAAAAGGGAGAGAAAAGAGGAATAACTGTGTTGTTTCTTGTGAATAGTTGGATCCAGAACGCAAGCTGGAGCGCACCAGTACTTAAAGGGGTGCAGAAACATATTCAGATGCTCTAATCATCTTCTGCTGTGTTGGCTTCATCGCCGATAAAATTGACCTCCTTTTTCTCCTTCTTGCGCGGAATATCGTCTGGATGAGGGTTCCCCTCGTGATGGTCATCGGCACGTACTCGACTCCAGACGACCATGAAAAAAAGGAAGCCAAGCAGCACGGCGATTATGGTGGGTGCAGCAGGGTGACGCATCGTGATTTGGATTTTGCGTGGCGTTCGAGATCAATATCATCCAGCTGGATTTCGGAGGTGCAGGCGACCTAGTGCGCCTCTGATTCCAGTTTGGAGCCTTTGCTTTGTTCGCGTGGTATCGTCTTTTTTTACGCGCAGTAGCTAGTTGAGTAAGATGTATTATGGGAATAAGGGGTGCTTCAAATTTGCTAATGAAGATATTGGTAGAAATAGGCTGTGGTATGATGGCTGTCAATGCCTGGTCTGTTTTACAGAATTTCGGACGTTTAAGTTGTGTTGGACTATTGTGATCTGTTGCGCTTCAGAAACGGCAGCTTTTGCCGGAGATTCCGCTTACGTAATATATAGAAAGGGCCTTGATATATATTAGGAATAGCGTAGAGGTCGAAGCGGGGACAGTGCCTGTTCAGCTGCAGATTGCCCGGACGCGTATCATCTCTACAAACACTAATCGCAACCCTCACATGATCTCTTGACATGGACAACACCAAACCATGGCGCAAAATGCAAGGGTCTCTAGTATCACAGATGATCTGATCCGGTCATTTTTGACCACTGATTCAGCAAAGAACAAGCAAGCCTACAAACACGCTAAAGAGATTGCAACCCGCAACCTTCGAGGTCACCAATATGCGCGTACAAATCAGTCCGATGTCACAGCCAGTTTTGCAGGACTTGACGAGAAGTTTCGAGTAAAAAATCGCGATGACCTCGCTGATGCGCTGCAGGTGCGGCTGCAAAAGCTCGAAGGATATACAAACAAATACAAACCTGACATTTTAGCATTATTGCTTCAATTAGCCGATCGGCCTCTTGAAAATACACAGATCGAGGCACTGGACTTACTTAGACCGCCAAGTCCACCTCCACCGCTGACATGGGCGGAGATTCTGCAAGATGACCCATATAGCGATGAAGATATCTGGAAAGACATTGACTATGCCGACGACTCCTCTGATGAGGAGAAGCCACTGAAGAAGCCTAAAAGGCGTCCAAGCTCACCGCCGACGGGTTTTGATGAAGATGATACCTACGACCCGGAGTCTTGCGTTATATCAACCGACCAAGAGATCGTGATAAACCTAAAAGAAACACAATTTTGGAGCCACCCTGTGAGCAAAGATAGTTCCGACGTGAGCATCACGGGGTTACAGGCAGTAAAGGAGACGCTGTTCATGATTAGTGGATTGAAGACAAGTCTATATGAAACAGACAAACAGAAGCGCTGTTTCCGCCATAAATCTAACTATGTCCTTGATCACACTCGATCAGCCTCTGTCGACCATCTGCTATCCCAGCTTGCGGAAATTGGCTCACGATTACAAGGAACGCGACAATGGACACTGCAACAGCGAGCTAGCAAACGCCCGTCATCGCCTCTCGTCCAGACTTTTGACGCTGCTGTACAAAAAAGACTACTCCAATTCGACCAGTGCTTGGCAGATATGCAGCAGCAATACCTACTGCCTGAAAACCCAATCCCCGTCAGTTTGCTTCAACTACACAGAGATATCCGGAAACTATCCACGCCCATTCTCCGCTTAGCACCAATTGTGACTCAGGTTGCTCGCGACCAAGCGACTCTAAAGGATAAACCTTTGGCGCATATCAATCCTTTCCGTCACTTGGAAGCTTTGTTTGAAGCGGCTACTTTGGCGCAGATGGCACTGGAGGATGAAGTCTTCAAGTACCTATCGGAGGCCTTTTTCGAGTGTTTACAGACATATCTAAAGCCAATACGGCGGTGGATGGAGACGGGAGAGCTCGGGTCCGACCAGGAAGCATTTTTCGTCATGGAAAATGACGCCAAAAGTGAAACGTCCTCATTATGGCACGATCACTATGAACTGCGCCGTGATGGCCAGAATAAGCTGCAGTTTCCTTCATTTTTGCAACCAGCGGTAAGCAAGGTCTTCAACACTGGAAAAAGTATTGTGTTCTTGAAAGAGCTGGGCATTTACGACACGAGTCTACACTCTGAGGTTCACGAGCCTAGTCTAGACCATGAAATGGTATGCGGTACCTCAGACAATGCACCACTCTCACCTTTCCCAGAGCTATTCCGTATGGCCTTCGAGTCATGGATTCGCAGTAAATATTCAATCGCTTCTACTATACTCCGTCAACACATTTTCGAGACCGATGGCCTCATGCACATTCTCGGAGTCTTCGAGACGCTATACCTAGGCCGGAACGGATCCGTCTTTGAAGACTTTGCGACCGCCATCTTCGAGCGTATGGATACCAGCAGACGAGGATGGAACGATCGCTACGTACTCACAGAAGTAACACGAGGAATATACAGCTCCATCCTATCCACCTCCGAAGCCGATAAAATCGTCGTCCGCTCCGCCAAAGCAAACCAAAACTATGGCAAATCCGTCAAAGACCTAGCCATTATTTCTGTAGATTACGCGGTAAGTCGGCCTCCCCCAACCCTATCCCTCTCCTTCTAACTCACGTTCTCCCTTTCAAAAGATACCCTGGTCCCTCCAAAACATAATCCAACGCACCTCCCTCCCAACCTACCACTCCCTCTGCACCTTCCTCCTCCAAATCTACCGCGTGAAATACCTCCTCCAACGCACTCGTCTGCGCGCCGCCCGAAAACCAAACCAGCCCCCCCTCCTCTACAAACTTCTCCACACCCTAACCTGGTTCACCGACACCCTGCGCTCCTACATCACGGAAACTGCTATCCACCTTACTATGCGCACCATGCTCTCGTCCATACAGAAAGCACGGGATATAGACGAGATGGCGCGGATCCACTTCGAGTATATGGCGAAGTTGCGGCAGAGGACGCTGCTGTCGAAAGATGTAAAACCGATCTTTGCAGCGATACTCGAGATGTTGGATTTGGGCGTGCTGCTTGCGAGGAAGGAAGGCAAGGAGTTGGGGAGAGTGGAGGCGGAGCTCAAGCGGTTGCTTCCGTTTATCAGTGCGGGACTGAAGAGTGTGGGGAGGGCGGGGGCAGAGCCTATGTGGGAGCAGTTGGCCGATCGGTTGGAGTGGGATGGGAAGAAGGACCGGGTTTAGGCATAGAGGAAATGATATAAGATTTTGATATGCATGTTTTTTTGATGTCTTGTTTATGTCTAGTGGTATATGCAGTATCGAGTGATCACCTATCTGAGAGTAGATGTCGAAGGGGATAGAAAAAAAGAATTCTCAAAGTCCAAGATGCCGTAGAACTCCATTTCCTCGAACGATAGACGGAATGTTCGTCGTGATGCATGTACACGCCGTAGTACGCACACATCGTATCTATACACAAGAATCCCAGGGTCAAGCCGACCGAGACTTTTTGCTGTGCCTGAGCAAAACACACAATTGGCTGCTGGAATCCACACTCTCACTCCATGCCAACATACTTGAACCACAGCGGCCGACAATCCTCGCGATTCAACCACTTCTCACCGTCAGTAAAACGACCCGTGACGCAACCCGAGCACTTTGCATTATTCGGACAGTTGAAAAAGGGAATGTGCTGATATCCGATATCGCGAAACCAATGAATCTTATTCTTGTCTTCGAACAAGCCGAGCGCCACGCTGTGGACAGGGGCGTCTCCCCAGCGCTCGTAGAAAAAGCCGCCAGCGCGATCGAGATGGTCAAAGTAATCACGGTATTTTTTGCTACGCCAGAAACTCAAGTCACCGATTTCAAAGTTGGACCAAAAGTGGCAGGTTGAATAACCGTGGGCTTTTTTGTTGTTTTCTGGGCGGCGCTTGCTGTCTTCGAGCCACTCGCGCGCGTTGTTTGGGTGGACGTAGTCCGGATTGTCTTGAATAAATTTCTTTGTCTCGGGCCAGAGGGTTGCGACGCTGTCCGGGCTGTCGTAGATATTGATGTTGAAGCCGTAGGTTTTGTTGTGGTCTTGCATCCATGCGAAGACGTCGTAGTCGACATCGCAGAAAAAATGAACATTTGGTTCGACTCTCCAGTAGTACTGCACGTCTTTCAATGCAGGATGTTCGCTGAACATGCCGCTGTTCCATCGACACATTTGGTGGTAGGACTTTTTACCCATGTATTGTACGTCGAGCGATTCTAGCAGTGACACAGATTCTTGGTATAGGTCCATGTTTATCCACGATGGCACATCCCAGTGCTCAGCGGGAACCAGCTCGTACCGCACTTCGGCGTTGGTGGCTGCGCGCGTAGCCTTTTTGAATTCTTCGGTAAAGGGCTTGTCGTTGAAGAAGGTCCACGGATAGTTGAACTTGTGATTCCACGTGCGTTCGAGATCGCGCATACTCTGAAGCATATCCTTGAGTTCTTCATTGCGGACCAGACTGAGGATCGTGGCGTTGATGCGTGCGCTTTTCGGATTATTGGGGGCATAGTTATCGCCGTCGACTCGTCGCAGTGGCTCGGGAGGTTCGCCAGACGCTGCAAGTAGCATTTAGAACTCATACTCCACAATCAGGAAAGTTGGAGATATTCTTACGATCTAATTGAGGATCATGATCCCAATCCCCCAGTTTGTTGGTCGGAAGCTTGTTCGGAATCTGTATTGACGTCTCGGAACTGGGCGTCCTGAGAATTTGAACGAATAGATACAAAAACATACAGATAGTGGCGCCAGCCAAGTAGCGTACACCCTTGGGAAGCGCCATTTTGAAAAGCGAAGGCAGTGGCTGTGGGGTTGGGACAAGAGTCCCGTCCTGAAAAGTCGCCGGGACGTTACATGCTGTGTTCCACGCAAGTGACGCGGAGGGTAAGGACGCTAGTACATGATAGGGAAAGTGGCAAATGTGGATCATGCCACGTGCAATTGGACGGAGCTGAGTCGGCTAGCCATGTTCAGATGGTTCAAGGAATAGAATGATCGCATTGTAGAGTAACGTGTTTCACCACCGAGTCGTCAACCCCACCGAGTCGTCAGCTCCACCACCACACCCCACCTTTGCAACAATAACGCGTGATGTCTCAACAACTCAACGTGCAACAAGCCTATAGTGAAGCAGATATTACCTTAGCTATTCAAAGTCTTACTTCACACCAGATCCAGACTGAAACACGCGCTGCTATCGTATATAGTGTCCCACGAACGACAATCCGAGAACGACGCGCTGGACGACGCCCTCGACGCGATTGTGAGGCGAACTGTAAGCGCCTAACAAAACTAGAAGAGGAGGCTATTACTAGGCGTGTAATAGTTGAGGCTGAGCGAGGACTACCCTGTGGGAGAGACGACGTGCGAGATATGGCCAACAGACTGCTCCGAGAGCGTGGCGGGAAGGAGGTGGGCAAGAACTGGGCTGATAGGTTTGTCCAGCGCAATCCTGAGCTCCGTATGCGCCGGAGCCGTCCATACGATCACCAGCGAGCTCTCTGCGAAGACCCAGCGCTTATTAAGGGCTGGTTCGAGCTAGTTCAGAATACAAAGGCGAAGTATGGTATCGTAGACGAAGATATCTATAACTTTGAGACTAGCTTTATTATGGGCAAGATTTTATCACAGTCAGTTATCACGGGCTCAGACAAACCAGGAAGAACAAAGAAGATCCAGCCAGGCAATCGTGAGTGGGTTACGCTGATACAAGGCGTTGGCGCAACAGGCAAGCGTATCCCAGCGTTTCTTATCTTCGCAGGCA
>NRSV01000008.1:651375-702799 GCA_002286855.1 Bipolaris cookei
GCTACCCATACGCTTCAGCCACTTGATGTGGTGATGTTCAAACCCCTTGCACAAGCTTACTCAAATGAGCTGTCCGGATACCTCCAGGACAGTCAGGGGTTACTCAATTTGACCAAAGGAGACTTCTTCCCGCTCTTCTGGAGCTCCTGGAACAGCGTATTCAAACCTCCACTCATCAAGAGGTCTTTTGAAGCCACGGGTATATACCCACCCAACCCAGACGCTGTACTCAAGAAGTTTGCCAAGGAGGCTTCAGATTCTGACAGCAGTCAGTCAGTCCTCTCCGGTGAGGATTGGCTCAAGCTCAAGTCAATTGTACGCCGTGAGGTGAAGGATCAGAGCAGTAAAGACGTCAAGAAGCTTCAACGAAGTTTACACCACATTGCAGCTCAAAATCAACTCCTCCACGGTGAAATCCGGGGCCTCAAGCGGTCCCTGGCCATCAAGGAGAGGCGACCAAAGCAGAGCTACACCCTCCAGCTTGATGAGGACGAGGTTTACCATGGGGGAGCCAAATTGTGGTCGCCCAGGAGTGTACAACGAGCTCGCGATCGTCGGGCTTCACAACAACAACAAGCCGAGCTTGAAAAGCTTCAAAAAGCCAAGCAAGCCGAGATCAAGAAGGCAGCTCGCGATTGTGATCTTCAACTCAAAGCTGTGAGGCGTGTAGAGCGGGAGAAACGGGCGGAGGAGAAGAGAAAAGATGACGCTGCAAAGCAGGCCAAGAAACAACACCAGCAGCTCATCAACAACACCAAAAAGCTTATAAAATTATCCCAAAAGGGTAAGCGCAAGGCTTCAACAGCTCACAAGCCAGCTGTAAAGCGTCAGAAACGTGTTGTGGGTGGTACAGCTTCTGTGGGAGCCCGGGTAGTTGCACAGCCAGTTCCACCCAAAACCACCAGAACGCGTACAATCCGCCGCCCAAAAAAAGATTTAGACTAGCGCAAAGTCTTCGCAGGCTATTATATAGTATAAATCTACTTTTGCGCAATTACATCACGATTTGTTGAGGCGTTACAGCTGCAATACTCATGAAGCTGTTGTGTTGTGGGTGGGGCGTTGCGCGAACCCGGGCGTTACGCGAACCTCTACTGTAGGGCGACCCAGGCGTTAGCGTCATTGAACAGATTTCTGCCTGCGCGATCGTGCTTCTTGCGAACATGAACTGCAAGTAATGGTTGCTGGTCCACGAGCATATACAACAAGCCCCGCAGCACAGCTGTGGCACTATTGATACGCGAGTCTGTCGCTTGGCAGAAGAAGTACGATAGAAGGGCAGTCTGAGGTAAAGAGTTTTGCAGTTCGTCGATAATACCACACAACAGCATTGTCTTGCCTTTACCAGGATCGCCTTTCACCCAGAGCAGTCGGCTGTGTTGGTCATCATATCACTGCTTGAATGTGGTGTTGTCAAGAATCCAGCGGTAGGAGTCTGCTAGTAGTCCACCTTTGGTGTCCTCAATGCGCTTCTTGTCGTCGCACGGATCTGTTTGGCGTATGTCTTGAATGCATCGTTCCAACTTGTCGACCTCGCCTGTCAAACGCTTGAATGCGCCGGCCTCGCCCTCGCCATATACCGGCGCTAGCTCAACATTAAGGATGCCTTGTAAGCAGTATGCTCTGTCCTCGACGCGCCTAGTCGTCCGTCCTTCTGCCCACCTTAACCGCTCGTTGACGCTGAATCGAGAGAGTGGGGTCCCGTTGAGCACTTCGGACGGAATGTTAGTTATCTCGTGAATCATCGTCTGCAGGGATGTCTTGCTACCAAGGCTCTCTCCTTCTTGCGAGAAGAACTCAACTATGGTAGGAGCGAGAAGCTCTTGAAACGTCCAGCCCCGCGTAAACCACTGACTTAGCTTAAAAGCAGGCTCCCAGCTAAGCTCACTGGCTCTATCACAAGCTTTCCTCTTCCTCTTCCTCTTCCTCTTCCAAACATCTGACAGATAGGCATAGCATCTGGTTGCGTTACGGTACCAGCGAAACATCGATCGGATAGAGAAGGCGAGTTCAGCCTTGTTGACCTTGTCAATGCAACACGTGTCAATCCAAAAGTATTGTAGATTATCTTGCCGTGCTTGTTCTCCGCAGAAGACGATCTTCTTATAGCCTAGCTTTGTCTTGCCACCGCCTGCCTGGAGGTCCGCAAAGGTCACCTCGTCGTCATCTGCGCCCCAGGTGTGTGAGAGTATCGCGTAGGGGGGTATGTCGCCATCGTCGAAGCTGTGGATGCTAAGCTCTCCCCTTTCACTGTACCACAAGAGCCGCATAGGTTCGTGTGGGTGTATAGTAGGTATAGTTATGCGATAAGAATAGGACTCGAAAGGCTAAAGTCGGTAGCCTGGTGGTGCGGGCGCTTGCTTGCTAGTTGCTTTCATGCTACTGATGGATGGTAAGCCTATAGAGAGAATGACGAGCAGGTGCACCACCCTAAATACCAATAGGACCCTGTGATGCGTCAAGATGTCGCGAGCTGAGGCTACCGGCTTTCGCTGTATGCCTGGCTTGGTGGTGAATCCTGTGTGAAGCCCTAAGCGGGGTAAGGCGTGGCTCCATGTACGCGTCGTGCACTGCCCGCAAGGCTGAATCGCGTCTTCATCGAGAGCTGCATAGAATATAAAGCCTTTGGCGCTACTGGCAGGGTCTAAACTCTGACGCGCTTAAAGCTTGCCTGTTACGACGCAGGAGAAACGAGAAAGCAGCCGCGCAAATGAAACATTTGTGAATAACGTCTAACTAGATAAGAGAAATCGTCCTATCAGATAGCACAATAAAGCTAGCTCATCAATAATAGCAGGAGACGATGCATACATGGGGAGTCAGATATTTAATTTGACTTGAGCTTCACCGATATAACTAACAACATCATGTAAAACTGGAGAGAAAACGAGAGATTAAGTATTCAATATATACGCATCATCACGCCTGACGCTGCTTTTCTTTATATGTATCAAACCTACATTCAATCTTGCGTCAAAGCATCAAATAAAGTGATTTTCGATAGGCAGTAGACCGACTACTTTGATTCCAAGTCTTTTGTAGCGCTTGGACCGTGTCTGCTCTAAGAGCCTCAATACGCCTTCGGTGCACACTGTTTTCAGGTTCTCCAGTCACTTGATTTTCAAGCGCCGCTAGCTTGAACAGGAGTTGCCTTTGAACCTCTAAGGTCCCCTCAACTTCGTATATCTCGCGCTCGTTGTCTTTAAGTATTTGATCGCTAAATCGGCCTTTGTCATTAAAGACTCTGCGTTCACAATAACGATTCCTGTCTTTGAAATATGTATAGTCGTGTTCATCAATGAACTTTCGAATAGGTTTAGATGGTCTCCACCTGATTGCCATGTTGCTTAGATAGTAGCTTCGCGACTATCAAGTCTTCGAAAGTTGGGTTGCACGTATTTTGTAGGTTGGCTTGAGCTACTTATAGAGGTGGCCGCATATCAATTGACATCCGTCTCTATGTCTAAAGAGTGGCCAATCGGATTGAAAGGATCGCAGACTTCTATCGCAGCCGCTGCAAGGATGCGTCTGCGGCTATTGCAGAACGTCAAAGCTAGAGCGACCTATCGCAGTATATGCAAGAACGGGGAGGTAGCAATTGCAACCGAGCCATAGCAACAACTATACGTAAGAGGAAGATCAAAAAAGTTGCTTAAAATGCACGCACAATTCTTCTTACCACACAATCCCGCATCTACGCGTGCGACAACTCCTATGACCCCTGCGCTCTGATTGGTCGTTTTCGTCACTCAAGGACAGAAATCGGCTGTTCATAAAACGACGTTGACTGAACGTGGGTTAAAAGTTGCTGTCGTCAGTAATATTAGAGTGATAATAAACTTAGCGTCTTTCCCTTCTACCGCTCCAGGTGTACTGCACAGTTTCCCATATCGTTTTTCGTAAACACAGTGCTCCTTCCGCTATTGTGCGTAGTGATACACCCTATGCTTTTACATATCATGCGCTCTCTTATACTGGCATGTACCCTTGTCGTTTTGAGCTATCGTTTCTGATATTTAGTAGAGTCCTGATGGAAACGAGGCTCTACTGAGCTATGGCTGGACTAGGATGGAAGAAACGGGAGAAGATGTGCGTTATCATGGTCCAGACAGGACCGACTGACACTCTTAGTTCATCCATCTAGGCAAAGCGTTCTTGACCTTGCTCGCAACTATACAAGGCAATCGTCTTGATTATGTCCAGGCTAAGCTTTCCCCTCATAAGCTAGTATTTGAACATTCCTCTCGTGAGGACTCGAACGAAGCAATAGAAACTGCACTATCTGATACTCAAAGAATCCAGTTCTATCCTAGAATTCTCAATTCACACCTCACAGCTGCCAGAATACCTGATGCTAGTCAGCATAGTTCTGTCTATCACGAAATTAGTCGAGCGTCTTTTGTTGATGGAAAGGCGCCGCGTTCGAGCAACAGCGTAAAACACGTATCCCAATACCTAACACCGGAAGAGTCTATGGTCACAGAAGGATTAGGGACTCCTTTAGATGCAACTGAAACCTTACATTTCGAGAATGCGGAAGACAGAGGACCAGAACCTATCCTAAATGATGTCCCTTCCCTACACTTAGCTACTCAGTCAAGGATGCCTTCCGTACCTCCATCCGTGCTATCGTCTGACTGGAGTACAAGCCCAGTACAGGAAACGGAATTTACATTACCAGATGATGCAATAGTGACTCATTGGCTTTACTCGTACGACCAGCTGAGCCGCCTCTATAGGTCCTCATACGAAGAGATCCAGTATGTGATTGAGATTGGTGATTCGTTTCTGCGAGAAGACGCAAAAGATTTCATCAATAGTTTCTGTCGTAGTTGGGATGCAGAGGATCCATGGTCTCGCCTTCCTACCGGCAATTCAGTGACTGGCATGTCCTTGACAGAAAAGATATTCAAAAGCCTCCAGTGTGCTGAAACAATCTCAGCTGACTCATTAGTCGAACCTATCAAACTAAGAATGGCAAGGGTTCTATTATATCATCAATATGAGCAGAAACTCATCGAGCTTAGACACAACTCTAGCTCAACCACTCGTCTTTCTTCAGGCAAGGGTTTAGCTAGCATAGCAAAGTCCGTCATCTTGGAAAGAATATATGGGTCGCAGTATAAGAACCTCACTGCACACGCTAAACGAAAACGCGAGAACAGCCTCAAATGGCATACGAGAATTGGCAAGAGATGGTCATATGTGACATCTCAGCTTGGAGTTGGGATAATTTTGACTTGCAGCCATATTCTAGAGATTCATATGTGAGAAACATATATCATAATCATGTTATTTACTAAATCTTCTAATAAAGCTCTAGAAATGATCCTAAGAAGCTACCAGACCAAGGACTAATGATCCTTCTAACGTACCTATTACATGCGTACCCTAAAGGCGTCAGTGCTAGTCGAACGGTGGATCTTCTAGTTAAATCTATTATGGAGGGGGCCATGCCCTTAACCTGTCCACTTGCAGCACAAACGGCAAGTAGACTTGACGGATACAGTCAGGAGAATGAAAAGGCAATAGCTGAGCTGAAGGGCGAATGGCATTTGGTAAATCGGCCGGATAAGGCTATGAGGGTGATTTCGGTGTAGTAGCTAAGATATGCTGGCATTGGCAGGGGTTTGCGGAAGGATACTTCTCCAACTATTCATATGTGCTGTGTGGCAGTCGAAATGTGCTGGTATTTGCAGGGGCTTGCGGAAAGATACTTCTCTAACTATCCATGCGTACCTTGGAAAAATTGAGTGTCTCAGATCAGCACAGGAAGTTTCCAGCGACAGGGTGTTTCTAGGAGCACAGCGTTCCTAAAAACATCCTGCTTCTAAAAACTAATTGCTCCTAGAAACACTCTGCTTCTAGGAGCACAGAGTTTCTAGAAACACCCTGCTCCTACAAACACTCTGCTCCTACAAACACCCTGCTCGTGAAACGCTCTGCTCCTAGAAACACCCTGCTCGTGAAACGCTCTGCTCCTAGAAACGCTATGTTCCTAAAAAAATCCTGCCGCATTTGAACGTGGTCTAACTCTTAGGAACTTGTCAATTTCTCTAATATCACGAACTTCGGTCAATCTAAATCTCAAACGTCCTGGTAATCTTAGGAGATACGATGCAGAGAGAATAGATAGACTTCCAGGGCACATGATAGCATCCACTGGAGGCCTTGAAGGAGGCTGTGCGGCTGCATATACGGTACAACACTCCTGATGATGCGGGCACCTGCAGCCATCACGACTACTTCCAGGTCCTATCGCACTGGCTAATAAGGCCGAATACTGCAGGTTCATCGAGTTTTCCATGGCTATGCCTGAAGCTGTCTGGACTTATTTCTCAGTGTAACTCTACCTGAGCTCCACTCTACGGAACCAGTTTACGAAGTAAAGCATGTACAAAAGGTGCGAGCCCCCCATATTCAGTACTGCACCAACTCTTGTCACTATGGCACCCTTCGTATCAGTCAGCCTTGCGATTTGCTTTTCAGTTGGATCTTTACTAAGCAGCACGCTCACTTGCCTCGATATCAGAAATCTATTCAGAGCAGAAGTCCGGGTGTCTGAGTACGACTACCGTTGGGAAAAAATTATGGGAGTTATTGTCGGTACCAGTTCAGTAGGCCTAGGGATCACTGGACTCATTGCAATTGCGACCAAACCCCATCCAGCAGAGATGTACTCCTGGCTTGACGCAATCATTATGTGTAATCTCCAACTTCTTACTAGCAACAACGTAAGATAGTCTGCCTACCTTGACAGTTCGTCTCCAACTAACAGAAAATTCAGCTCGTCCGAATGCTCCAAATCTTCATCTCTCCTCCCTAGAGCATATGGGCGGTACATCTGGTGGCGGTCTTGACTATACTGGATATTGCTTCCGCTGTTACGTAGGTGAACTCAATTCGTATCGAGGTTGTCTAAATGCGAGTAGGGGTAAAACAAAATCTTCTGCTTACGAGTCGGCACTGCTAACTCGTTTCGCTGCTGCATCCCTTTTCTCTTCGGCACTCTCACACAAGCAACTAGAGATCCACAAGAACTCAGGATCGGAGACCGGAGATGGAGACGAAGAATATATGCGATTATTGCATGCATTCGTCTTTACAAATGCTGCTGCAGCATCTAGCCAATTTTGTAGTGCGGTCTTCACCTCCAGTTTCTCACTTGCTGGTAGAAGCACTTCCACCAAACTGCGACAAGGCATTTTTATGGTGAGTCTTCTTTGGACTTCATCTCGTTATCTAATTGTTGCCAGGCATGTACTTTTATACAGCTATCATGCTATCTCCCTTTCTATATCAATCGGATATGGCGTCAAATCATTGTGCCAATAAGCGAGTGGATGAGAAGACTGCGCCACTCATTCCCATGCAGATTGGCAGACGGGAGTAACCTTTAGATAGAGCAATGTTGGAAGAAAGGTTGCGAGGGAAACTCTATTCAGGGGCTAAGCATCGATTCGTACATCAGTTTGGCTAGAGATACGCTAGTTAGAGGCGTTATTATATGTTCTCTGCCGAACTTTCATAATGATTACTGTATGGAAATGCGACAAGAATATGTGATTGTTCAAAGGAATGAGTTTTGGTAGTACTTACTCTGTTCGTCTAGCTAGTTAGTATTGCTACTTTGATATTCCACATTGTGGCTGGGGGCAACTGTGGCTGTAGCGATGCAATGAGCCAAACCGTTGAGCCAAGTGGAAGCGCTTTCTAAGCCCCTCTAGGAGGAGCAATGCTAAGTAAGTCTTCCACTCTACTTTATGTAGTGCATAGTCTCAATGAGAGGAGCTGGTCCAATACAAACAGCGTCATTTGATTGAAATATAGCCTTGCTATAGCTCTTCCAAATCTGCTTACTAGGCATGTCTGTTTGACAACCACTTCACAAGCTTGGCTATCGGCCCGCCGTTTAGCCTCTGTTCGCAAGACCCACTACCTACATGCTGGAAGAGTCCTGAAAGTTTCGAAAACGTAGTGTCGCATTCTGGACACCTGAACGGATAAACCGCGCCATCGTACTCTTCCTCCAAATCATAATAACTAAGGATATCGTCACGGTATTCCTCGTCCAGGAACTTCTGCCATTAATAACACATTGCAGCTAACTTATTTAAGTCCAGAATATTAATACCAGACGTACACGTCCCAGACTCTAGATGGATTATCATCCCAGAATAAGTAGTGAAGGACCGAGTGCAACCATAGCATTCGACGGAAGGCTTCAGGTGCACCAGCTTGTGCTATTAGCTACTAGAGCGAGGACTGAATCAGGGTACGAGTAGTGCGTTCAAACACGGTAATACCCACATGTCGCAGGTTGTTGAGGCTATCGAAATGACGCTCGCATGTCGTACACACATTGTCATTCCTCAAATGGTCCCTGTACGCTTGGCTATCCGGTATCCACCACCCATCATCGTCACAACCATCGCACATACTCCTATGAAGCGTGCTGCGATTGTGTTGTACTAACTCATCATAGGAGGAGCCGTCGAACTGGCAGACATCGCAAATGTGGTGACGAGCCGAGGCATCATAATGCTGGTCTCTTGCTCGACTGGTATCGAATGTTCGGTCGCAACGGTGGCAGTAAGGTTTTGTACGAGAACTAACATCAGCGTATTCATCACACCAACTTCAAGTTGTCTAGAATAGGTGTAATTTTAGTCACATATATACAAATCCATCATAAAAAATCGATTACAACTACTTTTAAAACGTGCAATCTTCGCGCTGTAGAGCTAAAGGCAGGAAAAGTAGGGTAATTTGAACACGTCTCACCACCAACAAAATACACACAGACCACCCGGATTACTAATCTAAAATGCCGCCCGATAGCGACACTATCGATGTACACCCGCTAGGAGGAAGGCAGGAAACACCAGGGCTAGATACCCAGGTCCAGAACGAGATGGAGATAGAAATCCACCAACCAGCCACCCCCACTAATATCCCAATGACACCTAGCGTGTTTGAAATACCGATCCTACCACCTAATAAGAGACGAGCCAACTTCTCGCCTTTTGTAGGCTCAACACTTAGAGGTCCTTTTACCTCCACCTAGAATAGAACACTAAAGGCGTCCTCAGTACAAGAAGCCCTTGAAATTGCGAGAAACCTAGTAGTTCAAGCAGCTAATCTAGCTGAAAACAACCCAACCCAGCAGACTAGCCTGCTAGACCTAGTGGAAGTTTTCAGAGACTACACTGAAAACGGCAGAACAAATAAGAAAAACTCTGCAATTTTAGGAGACCAGAGGAATAGTGCTACTACTGAGAGCGCGCTCAATCTAGCTATTCAAGTAGACGCCAAAATCGTCGCAGTACAGGAGCCCTGGCTACCCAAGGGACCCTCGTACGCAAATACTAGATCTACCACTCACCAGGACTTTACTCAGATACTATCTGACCTAGAGGACAGCTCCCTAAGGCCTAGAGTATTCTTCTATATTAGAAAAGACCTAGAGGTAGAAGTTAATCTTTATATTAGCGATGATAACGACTTCATAGCCATTAAAGTATTAGCGACTACCTCAACTCTCTACATCTACAACATTTATAACGAAAAAAGCCTTCAAGAAGGCCTAAACCAAACGACAATCCAGAGGCGCCTCCTACAAGAGACCATACAACCTCACTCAATTATTCTAGGGGACTTCAACACCTACCACCCTAGATGGAGCCTAGTGGATCGCAGCCCCAGCACACAAGCAAAGGGCCTAGTAGAGTGGATAGATACTCAAAATCCCACGCTGCTAAATACCCTATGGACCGGAACCTTCTACAGAAGTAATATGCGGAAAGAAAGCGTATTAGATCTAACCTTTGCAACAAACAATATAGCTGCTAGCATCCAGAACTGGCAAACTATACCGGAAGTAGGATCTGATCATCACGCTATACTGTTTAGTATCGATACGCCCAGCCAGCTGCATAGACAGCCGAAACGATACAATACGAAGCGAACAGACTGGACCATCTTCAAGGAGACACTAGACGAAGAAATCAAAGCTCTAGATCTAGAAGAACGACTGTCGACACTACCTCCTTTCTCAAACTATACCTCAAGAAAGCTTATCCTAGGGCAAAACATCCCTCTAGAAACTAAGCTAGACAAACTAGGAGAAGACCTCACGAAGGCTATACAGAACACACTAGAAAAGTCAACTCCGCTAGTCAACCAAAGGTCCAAGCCAAAGCCGTGGTGGACCAGCGAGCTAGACAGCCGAAAAAGAGAGTTAAGTAGGGCTTATAGAGCCTATAAAAACGAGGCGAACAAAGAGAACAACAGCTCCCTCTACCAGTGGAAAAGAGAATATCTCTGCACGAAGAATCGATATCTAAGAGCTATTCGACGAGCTAAACAGAACCACTGGGAAACCTTCCTCCAAAAAGACTCACCTAGGGAGATCTTTAGAGCGCTAGCATATACAAAAGACAACCTTAGCACCCGAATACCTACAATCAAAGGTAAGGAATCGTTTACTGAGAAATGCAAGGCTTTCAGAGAGGACCTTTTCCCTCCGCCACCAACAACAACAACTCCCTCCTTCCACACCTACAGAGGAGATAGTAGGTGGACCTGGCCCGCTCTAATAGAGGACGAGCTATACTATGCCTGCTGTAGAGTAAAGGCGACCTCACCCAGGCCTAATCTAATCAGCCAGGAAGTTATTCAAAAGGCATACACAATGCAGCCAGAAACGCTATTCAAGATATACTCTACTTTCTTTAATATAGGCTACCACCCAAGGTGCTGGAGAAAAGCAAAAGGAGTTATCTTGAGAAAACCAAACAAACCTGACTACTCGAAACCAAAGGCCTACCGAGTAATTTCACTTCTAAACTGCCTAGGCAAAGTACTAGAGAGGCTAATAGCTAGGAGACTAGGCGCATTAGCGGAAACAACTGATCTACTCCACCCCTCTCAACTAGGAGGAAGATTAAAGAAATCCGCCATTGACGCTGCGCTACTCTTCTATAATAATATCCAGCAGCAGAAAAGAAAGCAGAAAGCGACTACTACTATCTTTCTTGAAATTAAAGGAGCCTTCGACCACGTCTCAAAAAACAAGCTATTAGAAGGCATGAGAAACCAAGGCCTGCCCTGCTGCCTACTAGCATGGACAGAATCCTTTCTTAAAGATAGAGTACTAGAGCTCTCCTTCGATGGACAAACCGAGGAACCACAACAAATCTCAACAGGAACCCCTCAGGGAAGCCCAGCCTCGCCTATCCTGTTTCTGATCTACTCCAAACCGCTATTTCAGGCGATTCAAGCAAGCGCAAATATCTACTCTTCCTCCTATATAGACGACCTCCAAATCTCTATATCATCTACGTCAGTAAAGAGAAACATAAAGCTACTAGAAAAAGAGATCCACAATCTCCTCAGACTAGCAGAGGAGTCAGCCATCCAATTCGATAGCTCAAAAACTGAACTAGTTAACTGGACAAGATCTAGAAAAGATGAAAGTAGAGTTCTTACTCTGCCAAACCAGGAAATAGTACACTCGAAGGAGCTAGTTAGATGGCTAGGTGTCCACTTTGACAGCAGCCTCAAATTCAAACACCACAACCACATCAGAAACCAAGAGGCTAGCGCAGCTTTTCACCGCCTCAGCAGGCTAGCCAACTCAAACAAAGGTCTCTCGCCTAGCGCAGTACGACAGCTCTATCTAGCCTGCATCACGAGCGTAGCAGACTACGGGTGTCAAATCTTCTGGAAGGAGTAGCAGCGGAGACCAATGGTATGTAGTTATGCGAGTTCCTATAGAGCTCGATGAAGTTCACATTAGATAATGAAACGGTTTATATACTAACTAGCGAAGTTGAGATGTCGTTGTCTTTAGAATTGACATCTCATTACTGCGTAAGCGCATCATTGATACGGTTAACTCTTTACACACGCCTGGAAAAGGCTGATGAATAATGCACCGCCTCTCGTAAAAATAAGCAGAAAGACTATTGACCAAGTGTACTGCATCATACTATGTTACCTACGGGGATATAATCAATCTGGTGAGTAGCTAGCTGTAAATATGTATATTTAGATTGGAAATCTGTGATTATGACCTTCAATACTGAACTGCTAATACGTACGGACACCATAAGTGATTCTAGAGATCAACCCAACAAACGATCGCAGATGTTTTCAGTGACGGATTTACTGCAGCCATATCTACCTCGCAGGGTTTTTCGTGGATCTCGATTTCCAGAAGCCTAATTTAGGAATAGCTACGCCCATGAGGAAGAGGATGTTTGGTTGAATATTGTGCAAAGCACAAGCGGTAATGTAATTAGTTTAAACACAAACAAGTCGCGCATACAAACGAGCTGCGCACCTAACCAAGTTTGCGCACCTCTATTGACGTACATATAAACAAAGCAACCGTATGATGTATAAGAATTAACGAAGCAGACTCAGTATTATCTAGTCACTTCAATCATTTTCTTCTGTGGCAATATGTCGGTCGATTTTATACACTTCCCAAGATTCAATATAGTCGTCCAAGCTGGCTCGCCAACTATAGGGACTAGTTTGTGAACTAATCGTCAAACAGTCTACGCAGAGTACAATTCCGTATCAGATACACTACTTAGTTAGAAGTGGTAACATGGCCTCGATCACTGAGCTAGCTGAATAGTAGAGCTAAGCTCGTAAGGACAAGCCGTCTAATACCAGAAGCTTGCTTACCTAGTAAGCAAGTATCATGGCGGTAATAACAGCCCATAAGTTCCAGTACAACAATTAGCAAATATTAATTTAAGATAAGCGACAGCAAGCACGATAACATATTTTGCGTGTGTGGACGCTCCACAGTAAGTATACAGAGCGCTACTGATACGTTTAGTGGTGGGGCGGCGCGCAGGCCACGCTACTAACTCAGAAAGCGTGCCAAGCTCAGAAGGGGCACGCTTTAGCACACTGATGGCTGTCGTATGTAGACCATTCTGTTGGAATAGCGAGCTATTGGTATGAAGCAGCCCAAACGACAAGCATGGTCGTTTAGACCTTGTGTAAATACTCCAATCATAGAGCATGCCAAGTAGATCTTGTGCCCTTTCGTCTCGGCGTACGTCGCTCGAAGGATTTTGTCCCATAGTTAGTAGTGCAGGAGCGTGCCCTTCTACCTGTATGTATGTTGCTAAGAACTTGTTCTGGTTTGTACTGCTATACATGAGAGCAGAACATGTACCCAGGACATTGCAGTCGGGATACCACAGTCCAGTAATTCTTTCCAATCTATTTTCCTCCCGTGATGGCCGCCGTGAGTATAAGGCTGCCCACGCTCGGCTTCGACCAAGAATATCGTTGCAGAAAGCATAAAAGTCCTCGCTATTATCGACTCAAGTCGGAACACTTAATGATGCCAGTAAAGGATATGAAGGATGCCCTGACCAGCGATCCCCAGTATAACTTCTATGTCGTTTTTGCATATATCATCTGCTTTTCTCTAGAGGATGCAGTGCTTATTCCATTCAACGGTCTTTATTGGGACGGAAGCCAAGGAGTATACTTAGATCGTTCGCTCTGCATTATCGTAGACACCGGCGTGGTGGAGTATTGCACAACTGCTTCTTGTCAATAGCTTTCTCTTTTTCTACAGCTAGGTGACGAATGTCCGAGCGTAGAAAGTTTCCGAACGAGCGGACTTCAATTCTACAATAAGCATGGAATCTTCATTCAAGAGCGGAAAACAGTGTTCGGTCGTGTCTATCGAGAGCAGCAAGGACTAAAAACTTTGAATGGAGAGCGCGTTGGAGAGCCAGTGATTAAGTGCATAAAGTACGTATATATACTCTAATCGTTGTATGTTTAAGCTAGATCACGGCAAGTCTGACTATAATCTATTGCTGCTAGGTAGCGATAGCGGGACGTTCATGCAGTGAAGGGTGAAGACAGGCGTTATTATGTATAACGATGATCACTCCAATAATAACAACATATCCTACTCGTAAATTTAAGCCAAATAGATATCAACAAGGGTGACTAAGTCTTACAGCCTGATGAAACCATGATATATCATTCAAGCACCCCCCAGTCAGAGAGTATCAAATTTGGGCTATCGTGGTTAGTACTATCGTCGCTATTATCGCTATTGCTTGCATCAGTTTCACTATCCAATATAGCTTTATGAGCCTTATTGATAGTAGCATCGACATTAGTACACGACTGTGAAAACCTCTCTGGCATACTGAGTAAAGCATTCTAGGTGTTGTGAAAGCGTGGTGGACGGTAAAGCTGTAATGAGAGTGGCTAGTGAGTTTCGTATATGGATCGACAAGTTGACGAACATTATACCCTATCCACATAGCTGGCGTACGACTTATCGTTGTAGTACCCTCACCATATCTTAGAGCTACTATTTTAGCGTTTCCATTCCCACTCCATAAAGGTCTCACTGTTATTACAGCTTTAGCTGCATATTACAATCAGCCCCGCAGGGGGTTTTCGTGGAAGAAGAAACGCGATTTGATTGGCTTTAAGAAACTCTGCGCTGATTAGCCGTGCCAATATATTAGGAATCTCCGTTTTTGGATAGCGCCTAGTCATGCGACGAACACCAAAATCTCAACCAGAAAACTAGCTAAAGAACGAGCTCGAAAACCAAGCTCAAGCTGCACCCCCCTTCAGCATCGCCAGGCGGGGTGTCATTACTACTTATTTTACAATATCAGCATAGCCCCATCACCTCCCTGCCTCGCATCCCGCCTCGCATCCCGCCTCAGGTCCCGCCTCACATGCTATCATACCCTCTCTAAGGTTAAAAAGAAATAAAAAAAAGAATATATACGAGGATTATCGTAAGCGACTAAAAGAGCCCGGCCAAAGTGGGTGCTGTGTTGTCAATCTCAGATGTAACGCGGTACCCAAATCTCCTATTAAATCGTGTGCAACACCTTTCGAGACAAAGACAATCTAACGAAAAGAGAAATGGGAACGGGCAAAACGTTTTCAGAGTTATTGAAAGATTTTCAAAGTAGCCGGCTAATTTCTATTACTTTCGCAAGTATCAGCGGTCCCGTCTTCCTTCGACGCACCAAAGCCATGCCAGAAGCCGATATGGGTTACTTTTCCGACGAAAATCCACTATAAGTAACTGCTACTCTCGCCATTCAGGTTTTCTTTGTTGATCATGAAAGCCTGGGTCACGATCCCTGGCTAATACGAGCCCGTTCGATGACCTTGCGCAACACAGTCGTTTCAAGAGGTAATGCAGACTACTATATACATACATCAGGGCCTGGTCACGATTCTAGCCATGCAAGGGGAAGTAAATAATTTGTTTACGGTTGAGGCACATACATGGGACTGACTAGATCAACAATTTCCGGGACAGCTGCTTTATAGCTCCTACATAGATGAAAACAATGAGCCACTACGCAGTGGTTTGTTTCTGCACTGGACCACCAACGAGCCTATGAATCCCAGTCTTGACGAAACCTACAGCGCCGTACGCCGGTTAAAAGACATTTATCGAGCATCCTTCCGTGTTTATCCGAATAAGTACGAAGCGCAGCAGGCGAGAGACAAGTCAGGAGACATCCGAACCTTAGTCGATATAGCCAAGCCATCCCCAGATAGGTTCTCCTATCGACCGAAGACATGTTATGGTCATTGCCGATGCTCTATCCAGAGCGAGACGCAAACTGTACATACATAAAAGAACAAAGAGTGGCTGCGCTACACACGTCTATGTGCGGAAGGGTGGAAAGCGACATCAACTTACCTGTCACCGAGAGGCGCACGCGTTAGGAGCCGTATCCTAGAGAGTCAAACGTCGGGGAAAGAAATCACGAAAAACGTGAAAGCGGTTGAAAGCGCCAGCAGACGGTGCTGATTCCTCAGCACATTGGTTCCACCAAGGATTCGTTGCGTCGCTTCCGAAATGCGAGTTCCGAGTGGACAGGGCATCCGCGGTCAACCCGGCAAGGCAATTACCATTGCAAATACTGCGTTCAACTAAAAGACCGAAGCACTAGCAGTACGGCAGTCTAAAGAAAAGAACCTGGAGTCTCTAATAGAACGATCCCGTCTTGTTAATTTTGCGCTTTTCGTATTTGAGGCGCTACGCGCGCGTCCCAACAACATACTCGTCTTCGAGTCTCTCGAGGTCGGCGTTCGCCTCGATATCGGCCTTGCATACGTCGAAACTGTTGACAAGAAGTTCTTTGTGAACGAGATCACACGCTGGTACGGAGCTCATTACTTTTCCCACCAGACCTGCGCAGAACTAAAGACACAAATTTGCAAAGAGCTTGCCCGTGCCTTTAGCGCGTTTCTTAATGGTAGTACAAGCCACATACTCTAGCCGTATTGCCATCTCGCTCAGAGTCTTATTGCCATAATCGAGGTGCTGCTACGAACACATTAGAGCTTTCGTAAGTAGTAAAGTTAAAATCCCTAATATATTCATTCCTTTTCTAAGCCACTGCACGCGCTATGCACGTAGTCCAGCTTACGTACCAGCAATCAAAATGCCTTATTGTTCGATCGAACCCATCGCGATTGATATGGTGAAGCGGCATTGGGCGATGATACCTAGTCACAGAGCGTTCATTAGGCTCCTAGTAATCTCTGAGTGACTATGAGGGATTTGCCTTCGAAAAACGCTAACTGTCTGGTGGGCCAATGGGAATAGTCAGTGACATTTTTTTGGGGATGTGGGTGCTGACTGCACAAAGGATTCGCTACTGGCTCAGCTTATTAACTTTAACGATAACACTTAAGTAGCCCTCACCATGTCAAAGACTTAGAAATCAATCGCCTCCTTACACCGATATTTCGTCTAGAGTGGTGTTAAGTCGTAACGGCGATCCGATGCGAATCCGCCATATTGTTACGAACCTGAAGGGAGGAGGCACGGCGGTTAAGTTAAGAAGCATCGACGACCAGTCGACCCAGCCATATGTAACGCGGGGGCACGTATCACGTGACCTCCTCGGTGGCGCATGCCCGAGGAAAGGTCTTGGCAGACCCCTCGTACATAAGCCACCGAGGAATAGTCCTCGTACATAAGCCACCGAGGAATAGTCCTCGCACATAAGCCACCGAGGAATACTCGGGCTCCTCTGACCGAGGGTTACGAGCATCAAAAGTATATAGTAATAGGCATCGAACCCCTAGGGCTCGATGTGTTCAACTTAAGTTACGAGTACAAGTACAATATACGAGTTACTTGCAGAAACACTGTTCATACCACCCTGTCACTTCATCCGCGAAAACCAACCCAAGAGTCTTGACACCAGAAGTCTTATATTACTTCCACTCAAGATCCTACTCTTAACACATATATGGCCAGCCGTCAGTTTCGTTAATCTCATCACCGTTGCCAATCCATTCCAACCCGGTACTAGAACGACAATGCAGTCTTCTCCTAGTCGCGCTCCTGGCGTTAATTCATCTTGTCTGAGCCCCAGTTTGTCGTAAGCTGCCAATCCCAGTAAAGATCTCCTCCGCCGCCAATTGTGCCTCTCTCACACCTCATGTATTGCGCAATTTTCAGCGACTGGTACCTATCTATTTAAGTCTTGATTATGCTTCAAGAAACTAATAGTTTTCGCGATCTTTGGATTCATACTATCATAATAGAGGTACCATACAGGGGTGGTTGAGTCACTAGGTATTTCATCTCCGCACGACCGTCTTCTTCCTATTCGGTATGATCATCCATCCCTGTTTTCTCTAACAGGTCAATCCATCAATCTCGTATAGCACATCATCCACCGTGTCTTCCCAGTTAATCTGTGCCGATGTGACTATCTTTCGCTTTTCAGCCTCAGTAATCATGATTCGTAATATCGTCTTGAACCTCTGCTGATTAAGTATGCCAACCTCAATTTCAGACTCTGGATTGAATAAGATGAACCTGTAGCAAACCTTTGCTAGCTGACTGATACGTTATATGCAAAATAGCGCTTGTTCTTGTTTTACCTATCGGTCCTAAGGCTCCACGACAACAACATAGTTCGCTCTAGTTAAGGTGATTGCCTTTACGAAAGACGTTGAGAGGACCATGATTCACGGACCATTAAGACCTTTCCACTTGTCTAGTCGCTCAGTCGAGGTATTTCTATCCAGACTTCTAGATAATAAAAGTACGTTATCTTGCTTGAACTGTCTACTGAGTGCAATTGTCGCCTTCTTCTATTGCGGTGCACAGCGGGGAATTGTATCAAAACCTATGAGTACGACAATTAAGACAGGCCGCTGTTTAATTGCCGGGTTTGGTTTCTCTATCACAGAGACATAATGTGCTATTAAAGTCTCGACCAGGAACTGAATTGATGGTCACTTTGCCGCTTCGCCAAGCGACTCTCCAGATACAGTTGGTCTATTTCTGTCATTATTTGGCGTTGGAATTGAGGTTTGCCGAGAACCAGAACTCTTGGTTGACGTGCAGCACTCAGCGTCACTAACAACCAGGTGAGTACGCACAGGTAGAAGTTGTTACGTGGATGGGCGCCGTTTTGGCGCTTTGTTTTCTAGTGATGCGTGGGACACATAGTAACAAGGTGATAGAAGCCTGTAGGAATAGGTTGCCATCCTACGCGGTATGCAAGAGAAGACTTCAAGAATGTTACGATGAGTTACTGCAGAAGGCAAGGCTCTCAGTAATAGACATGTTGCTATCCAGGTGTTTGCAGTAGTCGGCGGTAGAAATACGCAGTAATTGCGGCGCTAACTACAGCTATCAAAGTAGCAAAAGCAAGCCAAAAGCATGATATGATTTAGTCTCCTCGAGCTAACCTCAAAGGCCGTATTTCTGCACAGATGTAGGGCTGAGCGTAGAAAGTCAATGGGTATAGTGCCTATTATTATCAGTGCGCAGTGTTGCAGCAGTAGCGCATATAGGCCACAAAAATGACGATAGCCACCTGAATCAGCATCACCTAAAGTCTTGGGAGAAGGTACCAGGGAGCCGATACAACACTAAAGCCCTTTGTAGCTGTAGGTTCTTTGTACGCTATGTATAATCTGTCACAAGTCTCCAGATCACAATTGTGCCATATACAGACCTAAATGTACACCTCCTTCTTCTGAGCCATCACCACCAGTCCTTCCAAAACTCTATTCAGGTCTTGAAGCGGATGACCCGTTTCAAGGTTTGGCAGAGCTACTAACTGAAGTTCTAGCCGCATCTCTTGTAAGCGGTTGGGAAGCTCAAGATTAAGCAGTAGGCCCAAGACATATACCGCGAACTGTTATCTCAAAGCGCTCTAAGTCAAATAGGAGGGAGAGAGATACTTATTGCGTATCTAATTCTTTCTAGAGTGAAGTCTTTGTAAAACTCAGGAAAGTGACATAGGCAAAATGGAGAAGATTTAAGACTTATAATACTAAGCAGGTAAGTCTTTCTCATAACGATAAAATTATAGTGTTTGTGTTCGGGTAGAAACATGTACAAGCCAATACCCACCAATCGTCACGTGGAAGGCAGCGCCTTGCTTGTTGGTAATCTCGCTTACGTAAGTACGTACGTACGTAACTATACCGTAAACGGCGACGCGTCGCTTGACCGCGAGTGGGCATCCTGGCTTTTGACCGTTCCACCTTAGAGCGCGCTCGCAAGCTATAACAGTTACGCAACACACCTCCTGAGCGTTCGCATCTAGTAAAGATGTCTTCTGATACGCCCTTCAACTCGTAGTGCCACTAGATCGCCACAAACGTCACGTAGCAACAGTGCAACCACCAGATTACTGACCGGATCCAAAGCCAGATACTTTCGACCCTTCGTGAGGGATGCCGCTCGGGTCGAACCATATTCTTCATACCTGGATGAAGTTTTACGCGCATACACAATCCACAGAAAACATGCCAACCGAACCAGATAAATACGATTTGCTTGGATTCCCAGGCATCCAAGCGGAGCACCACAAAAAGTACATCCGAGCGCTGTGGCTTGTCGCGGAGAACGACCGCAAACCACATCCTAATTTCTTGGACAGTGACGTTGCTGAACTCGCAAAACATGTGAACAAAGTGGTCAATATGTTCGCGAAGGACGAGAACAAGCGTCATGAAGAGTTAAACGGGGGCGCTTTTCTCAAGAAGGAAGCTATACATATACTCGAAGAACTAGGCTTTGGGGAGCGTATATGGGGTGAACATACCGGGGCTGAGCCACGGCTGAAGAGTAATCTACCAGGGGAGCGCCCACGGTGGGGTGTCAACAAAGACTCCAGATATGAGAGCAATGATCAAGACAGGTAAGCCCTGACAGTGCGCAGGTGTATCCGAGAAAAATGCTAATCTTTGCAGTATTCAGCTGAACCTCAGATATTGGATGGCTGCTCGTATCCAAGCGCAGATCAATGCATCTTGCAAAGAGAAAAAACGCGTTCCTTCAGTGACAGCGGAGCATACCACACTGCTATCACCGGAAATTGCATCGCCGTCGCGCCTGCAGCAGTCTGAGCACATTCAACCAATTGGCTCATTAGGTGCGCCTAATCTCGCACCGTCGTTAAAACGCTGCAGAAAAAATACTCCGGTGGTGGTCGGGGGGAGTTCAACAGCAGGCAGTAGCCGATCTAGGAATAGGGCATGCTCAGGCTACTCGAGTGATTCGGATAAATCCTTCTCCTTCGTAGCCTACATCAATACCGAATCAGAAGCGGGTTCTCCCCAATCGTCAATTGAACCATCTAAACGCCGAAGGAGAGACATCCCACGACGTCGGTCGCACACTCTATCTCCTCAACTGAGTTCAGAGATCACGTCTACAGTGGATGTCAATCTGCCCAATGACGCCTCCGCCAATATCATAATATCAGGCGCACCTAACAAGAACAACGACGTTGATGTCGATAAAGACAGCCTATCGGAGGCCGATCAAATGAAGCGAAAGCTACAACTTGGCCTTACCCGTTTCCTGGATAGTGAGCCAGATTATACCGGCATACTACGTGAGATTATACCACCTACGAAGCAGCTTTATGCGATAAGCCGGCATCGCAAACCCTACAGTGACTTGGAGATTGAGTTCAGCAATTTCAACAGAGCATTGATCGATTGGGAAAATCTTCTCAAAAGGCTCACGGCTTCCTCTGGTATCGTACAATCGCCTCTTGAGGATCTCCTTCAAAGACTAGCTGATCAGGCGAACTTTGAAAATCGTATAGCTATGTTTCATGATTCTAGGCCGAGGTCCTGCACGGACTTTTGTCTTCAAGACTTGACTATTTCCCTTGCCCTCTTTTTTGAAGGGTTGTTAGGCGAAACTTACATGCCTTTTGCATTCAAGGTTCTGGCAAATAAGTTGAGAGCTGTTAATCAATCCCTATACGACACTTTCCACTATAATAAGTAGGCAAACCACAGAGAAGCAAATGTACAATTTGTTAGCAAAATTCCTAGTAGTCATTGCTAAAAACTTCAATACGAGGTATTCTGACCTGACTTTTGACACTTACATCAAAGGGCCATTGTTCTGACTATAGTATGTACGCATCTGCCATGTTACCGAGCAAACTATCAACGCATGCGCTGCGTGGCCTGTTCTATTTCTCACTTACCGTCGCCTGCGTACAGTCCACGACTCTATTATGTTTGCCTTGCTTGCGTGGGCGTTCACTGCATCTCGCTAACAACCCTATTCTCCTGTTGGTTCGCGAACGAGCAGTGGCGCGTGAAAACAGATTGTCGATGACCTGTCCCGGCTTTATAGCAAATCGTTTTCTCTCTCATCACTGACTGCAAACATATGATCATGTCTTTCTGCATATTCAAGATACGCAAGACTTTTGGGCTCTGCGGCTATCGGAACTCTAAATGCGTGACGAAATATTGACACCATTGTTTGCATTGCAGAGCTCAAAATCCGAGACTTTCAAACCCTACTATTGCGCGGTACGAAAGGCGTGCGCTTTTCGGCACACCTTTTGCCAACGTCTGGCTAGTCCTACCTATAATAAATGGCAGCGAGTATGGATATCTGCTTTGGTCCCGGAAATGTAGCTCACTGCCCTGCCATCCCATTACGGCAGTTCGATGGCTCACAGCGAGCAGGCGTTCGGAATCTGTTAGTGGTGGAAACCTCCGGAAACCTCAACACTGACGTACAATGCACAAGTAAGGAATTTAGAGTCATAAGAGCAGTGTCATGGAGAAAATGATATTCAATTACGCTGGATCCTAAATTAGACGTGCTCGTGGAGCTTCCCTACCCTAACGCAAACGACATAGATAGTTGATCATTCCCAGCTTTCCTAGGATACTGTATAACTAAGCTAAAAGATGTGGTCTTCATCTTGCATCACATGCAGCCTTTGTATAAGTGTACTCTGCGTTGTTTCAGTCTGCTGTAACTCTCGTTCGCTTTACCAAGAGGACTTCGCGTGCTGGCATACTAGTAGATTACGAATAATCAGTGGCCTTTAGTACGTAATATACAGAACTTAAGAAGCCTTGCCTAACCACCGCTTAAGCACGCGGTTGCTTGCTGCCTATCATTAGTCGATTGAGCGTGGACTTCTCATAGTCCTTCTTGTGTATAACGAGTATTGTATAAACTTAAATCTTTTGAATAAATGCATAGGTATGAGGATCTAAAGAGGTCCTCTATTGATCTACCATTACTTGCCTAAGTCACTTGACAAAACCAGACCCTTCTTGATCCTACTCCTATACCTACTCGGGTCCCACTCACAGCCGAGCTTGACGGTCGATATTCAGACGGTATCCACAATATTTTACTACCAGCGCACATGACCCACTTGCAATCTGAACTTATACCAACACCCTGGTACTGCAATTTTAATGTTGTAGTGTCAATGCAGTCTGTAGTCTGTGAGCTAGAGATAGAGATAGAAATAGTGCTTTTTTCTGTATGGAGTAAAGTACTAGTAGAATCGAAAGACAAGCGTAGAAAAAATGTGCCAACATCAAGGGTATGTAGACACCTCCCACTACTAGCGTCCCATATCTTGAGAGTACTGTCGCCAGGCGTCGAGGCTAGCCAGGTTGAGTCGTGTGAGAAGGCCACCGAGTTAACACAATTGCCATGGCCTTCGAGCGTCTGCAGACATGTTCCGCTACTCGCATCCCAGATCCTAACAGTGCTGTCGCGTGATGCTGACGCTAGCCAGGTCGAGTCGTGCGAGAAGGCTACTGAGGTAACATCATTCCCATGACCCTCGAGCGTCTGCAGGCATGCACTCCAGCCGTTGCTTGTAACTGGCTTGACAGCCACTCTCCTTGGCTTTTCGTGCTGGAACAATTTTCTTATTACACTGTCTGCTGGACTGAACAGCAGAGCAGATGCGTACGCTTGTAAAGGATAGTTCTCAATTGCCTCTTTGTGGTACATGATGAATCTTCGTGCGTCGTCTACAATCTCGTTCAATGCATCTGTATCCCCGAGTCCCTAGCCATGTTAGTAACTGTATTGTTAAAACCACGTGTAGCCAAGTAGGCCCTACCTGGACTGAATGCCACAGTTTTGTCATCGAGACTACCCCTTTGGCCATGCCTCCGCACAAGCTGAGCGCTTCTAGCCAGTAGAGATATTTGTGCCTAAGGAATAGGTCTATAGTTCTAGTGTCTCCTTGATTAGCAACACTGTGTGTTAATGAATTGTGTTTTGAGTCACAGAAGTGATCAACCCAGTACACACATGGATAGCGCGACACGGCTAGAGGATCAAGAAGAGGCGGCTTGACGTTTCCCACAGGATATCCAGGTGCTTGGAGGTTATATATATCTCTGTGTAATGTTTCCTGCAGAATAGAAAGTGATTGCGCAAAAATGTCTCGATGTACACATTCGAGACCGCCTGGAAAGATTTCGTTTGACGCTGTCCTAACAACGAAGTCTTTGGCTGACTGATGCACAAAGTACACTGTGTCGTCGCGCAACGTGAGGAACGATCCGCAGAGACCGATGATCTCCCGCACAGACTCTAGGTCATCAACAAAGTCTGCAAGCTGTTCAGTAAGCACAACTAGCTCAGCGACTGTGACGGGTCGATACAGGACAGCAGTCACTGCCAGTACCCGCAGACACATATCCGCGCTACCAGACTCGCTTATCTGCTGCAACATCCGATTGTACAAAGCGTCCAGTCCAGGTGGGAACTGGGCCAGTTTTTTGAGCACGCTCCACCTCGGCGTTGCTTTGAGGTCTTGGCACACCAACGCAACCCAGAGGAAGGTATCGTTCGCATTCGACTTCAAGTGCTGGAGCACGGCGTGTTGAAGCTCCCCTTTGTACTTGTTCTCTTGCGCTAATTGGTCTACTTTTTTCTCGACAAAAATGTCAATTGCCGCAGCGACCGACTCTGCGTTAAGCTCAAGGCTTAGTTTCATCTTGTGTCCTGCGCGCTCGAGCTGTGCTTCAATGTCTGGCCAGTTGCGACTAGACACGATCCACTTGACGCGAGAGGACACAGACGACTGCTTCGCGATGAAGCTGAGCAATTTTGGTAAACCTGTCACGCACTCATCCAGCGCGTCAATGATTAGGTACGTTGTGCCTAGGCTTACATCTTGCAGCACGTCGGCGAAGATCTCTGTCAGGACGACCCAGGCATTCGCGTCCTCGAACAAGCCTTTGCCTGCGTCATCGTACTTCTTGCTGACATGTGACATAAGCGACGGTTGCCGGCGCAAGAGCATGTACAACAAGCCTCGCAGCACAGCTGTGGCACTATTAATGCGCGAGTCTGTCGCTTGGCAGAAGAAGTACAGCAGAAGAGCAGTCCGAGGTATAACATTTTGCAGTTCGTCGATGATGCCACACAGTAACATTGTTTTTCCTTTGCCAGGGTCGCCTTTCACCCACAATAATCGGCTATCCAGGCGCTGTTGCCATTGCTAGAAAGTAAGGTTGTCAAGCACCCAGCGGTAAGAGTCTGCGAGAAGACCGCGCTTAGTATCTTCGATGCGCTTCTTGTCGTCCCGAGGATCTGTCCGGCGTATATCTTGAAGACACTTATTTTGCTTGTCGACCTCATCTGTAACTCGTTTCATCGCTTCAGCTGAACTCTCACCGTCGAACGGCGTTAGACTGACTCCCAAGATTCCCATAAGGGAGTACGCACGGTCCGCTGGAACTTTTGTTATCCGATGTTCATTCCACGAGATTCGTTCATTTACACTAAAATCGGACAAAGGCGTGCCCTGTAGTGCTGCCTTAGGTATGCGCGTAATTTCACATAACACTGACAACAGTGACGAGTTGCTACCTAGTTTTTGCCCATTTTTAGAGAAGAAATCTACCACAGGTGGCGCAAGGAGTTCCTGCAGTGTCCAACCACGAGTAAACCATCTGCTGCGGCGGAAGGCGGTGTAGTCGCATGACGACTCGGCTGCGTCACCAGAATAGATCATGGTTCCAGCAACGTCGGATAGGTAGACATAACATCGGGCCGCGTTACGATACCAGCGAAACATCGATCGGATGGAGAAGGCATGCTCAGCCTTGTTGCTCGTATCAATACAGCACGTGTCAATCCAGAAGTACTGTAGACCATCATGTCGTGCCTGACTTCCGCAGAAGAGGATCTTCTCGTAGCCCAGTTTTGTCTTGCCACCGCCTGTCTGGAGGTCTGCAAACGTCACTTCGTCGCCATCTGCGCCCCAGGTGTGTGAGAGTATCGCGTAAGGGGGTACGTCGCCATCGCCGAAGTCATGGGTGCTGAGCATTCCGCTTTCGCTATACTGCAAGAGCCGCATAGTTTCGTATGAGTGTATAGTAGGCATGCGTGATAAGAATGAGACTCAAAAGGCTAGACTTGGTAGTCTGGTCATGCGGGCACTTGCTAGCTGCTTTCCTACTACCGATGGATGGTTAGCATGCAGAGAACGTAACGAGCAGGGCCCTGTGATGCGTCCAGATGTCGCGAGTTGAGGCTGCTAGCTTTCGTTGTATTTTTTGGCTTGGTGGTGAAATCTGTTTAAAAAGCCTCAGGCGGGGTAAAGCGTGGCTTCATGCATGCGACGTGCACTGCATAGAAAGCTGCGTACGAGGTAAGGCCCTTGGCGCTGTTGGCAGGGGTCCAAGCATTACTACGTAAAGCGCTTAAAATCTGTCCATCACGATGCAGGACAGGTGGAAAAGCAGTCGCGTGAATACAACGCTTTTGAGCAATACGTAGTTATGTTTAAATTCGATTTAAGTCTCCCCTTTTGTCCAGCCTATCGAACGCCGTGAGACCCCATCACATAGAGCTAGAGAAAGCGGTCTAGTGCATTCTAGCTACAGGCGCTCTCCATGCAAATACCAGCGCATGCGCTAGCTCAGGCGCACCGATCCGTTCCGTTACTACTACTTTGGCTCTTGGCGAGGGCGGGACCGTCGGTGCTTCTACTAGCGTGTTGCTCTTGCGTTTGCGCCCGCGTCCGCACTTTGGCTTGCTTGCCAGAGCTTTGCTCCTTCGCACCACGCTTTGCTCCGGCCTCCTCAAGGTCTTCAAAACTCATTACCTTGGCCTTGCCTAGAACTACTGGCTTTATCGATTAGCGGGTTTTGGTTTCTCGGTTTGATCTGAAGGAGGAAACGATTACGATCTTTAAGGAGGGCCTGTTCGGCAAACGATACTTTAGCGGCGCTTGCCAGCTTCTCTATCCGTCTTGGCTCGCCTTTTCGAGTACTCACATGTATGTCTTTAATAATCAGATCGCGCAATGACGCAAGCGCTTCTGTTGTCACTGGCGTGACTGGCGTGATAGGTGTATCGGGTACTTCTAGTACACTGGTACTCATAGCCTCAGTTTCCAGATTTAGTATGTTGCTACTCACTTCCACTGGATATTTAGGGGCATCTCCGAGCACTCGTTCTGGATCAAAGGGGAACAACCCGGTTGTAGACCACTCAGCTCCAATGTTCCTTTTAGTTAGCGCGCGATCTCTTGCAGGGCCATAGAGATAAGTAAAATGCTCTTTGTCGTCAGCGTCAACGCCTCTTTGGTTGAGTCGCTCGACTTGTTCACGATACGCGCTCTTCAAGGGTGCAAAAGAGCCGACGTCGCATAGCTGCAGCTTATGAGATGTGCAAGAAGACAGACAACACAAGACAATGTTGTAAGCAAGGCATAACTGTAATATCTCAAGCGTTCCATGCATCCCAAAGCCATCACAGACTAGCACTCATGGTTTTCCGCCTAATTTCTGCGCGCGCCTGGGGCTTGAACACGCGTTCGAACCATTTTGAGCTAATCTTAGAGTAGTCATACCCGTTTTCTAAGTACGCGTAGTGCGACCCAGGGATTTGTGCGTAGTCCAGTTGTTACGATAGTTCGAAGCCGGCCATATGATGAATGGCAAAAGGGTCCTTCCGTCAGCACCGATGCACTCAATAGTAGTTACTATAGTGCGCTTGACATCCACACCTCTACCTTACCGATCGTCTTTGCTATGTAAATAAGACCTTAGCCCAGCCATGAATGCTTAGCATGACTCCAGTTTCGTCTACATTATACACGTTTTCTGGCAGTATGCGTAGATTCTGTAGTACCTGGCTAATTATATCGAACCACTCTTCCATTTTCTTGTGTATGCTGTTTCGGTGACGCTTCCAGTCTATCAATCTAACCCTTATTACCTAGAGTACGGTGTGATACTTCTCGAAAACTTGTGGCCAGATCTTCCTGGGGCACTTTATCGACTTCTTCATGGACCGCTGACGGTTTATGCTAAACGCTAGCGAGCGAAGGTACTTAATCCGCACAGGTTGTCCAAGATTAGACATTAGTAGCAAGAGCTTTCCAAGGGCCTTCTCCTTCTCTCAATTCGAGTACTGCTAACTCTGGGCCTGCTCTGTTCGCGAATGTCGTCCAAGCCTACGGTGGCTCCGAGTTGAGACAGGGACATTGTCGTGCTCTGATCGAGCAGCATATGTGTTAGACACACCATTAGGCAGACGTTGCGCAAGCGTCTCGCTGGCTAGATTCATGTTTATGTTGGTGGTAACTGTAGGATACCTCTTCGAGCAAGAAGCTAGCAGAAGCCAACAAGATTAACAACCAATGTGCTTCCAAGAATAGCTGGTAACTATGCGTTTGAGCAGTATCCAGTAGAAGCTTCTAGGATCCACACAACAGTTCCAGCTCTTTTAGCGTAACCCAGTTATACATTGTAAGCTGTTAAAAATTTGCAATCCTGCTATTTTAGCGTTCCAAATCCTCTCGCTAAACGTGAAGGGCTAGCACCCCGAGCCGTACAAACTCGAATTGCACCTAGACAAGGACTGCATATCTCCACTAAACCAATATAGCTTCCTTAATTAGTTCATTTTAAACTGTACATAAAATCCGAATAGACAGGCTAAGCTTCCATGGGAGGTAGATTAAGCGTGTGTTATTGTTGCAGCTGTAGTTATCGCTAAACACGAAAGACTCATTTCTGTAGCTAAGACTACTGTAATTTTTCTATTTAGGGCTTGCAATATCGTGAATCCCTTCGTCAGGGAAGAACCGCCGTGACGGACAAAGTTGCAGGTGCTTTGACTTTGCCGCACTATGATGGCCTACAGACACCATGACCATTTTATTGCCCTATACAAGTGCATATAAGGATCTGATGCACCAATCAGCAGTGCTGACATGGTATGAATCACCGATCTAGCTGAATAGAGGGTTCCCAAGTTAGCCTGGGGCGGCGCACGGCAAGCCACGCTAACTCTGCCAAGCTCAGAAGGGGCACGCTTCAGCCCCGCCGATGGCTCTCGCAGGCTTTGTGTACCTAAATATGCCAATCATAGAGCATGCCAAGGAGGCCTGGTACCCCTTCATTTTGGCATACATGCTCAAGAGATTCTATCCTATAGTACCGCTAGAAGGTGCCCTTTTGCTGCATGTGTGCCCCTAATTGTGAGGGGCTTGTTCTTGCTTTCTCTACTATATATGAAGTGAATGGTGCGCCCAAGACATTGCGATCGGTATACCACAACCCAGTACTCAGTACTTTTTTTTAATCTACTTTCCACACACGATGGCCGCTGCGACTTTGAAGCTCCCTGTCCACGGCCCTAACCAGGAGCACCGTTGCAACAAGCATAAAACACCTCGCTATTACGAGCTAAAATGGCAATACTTGGGGATGCCAGTTGAGGACGTGGAGAATGCCATAGTCAGTGGTCTTCAGTATAATTTCTATGCTGCTTTCCTATCTGAACCCATCCTCTCTCTAGAAGCTGCAGTGCATTCTCCATACAACGGTCTCGCTTGGGATGAAGACGAAGGGGTATACTTTGAACATTCGCTCTATATTCTCGTCGACACTGGAGTGATAAAGAACTGCACTACTTCTTGTCGGAAAATCGACCTGTATATACAGCTAGGTGACTGTTACCCAAGTGTAAAAAGCTTCCGCGCGGGTGGACTCCGATTCTACAATGCAGACGGTGTTCCACTTGAAGACAAACAAACAGTATTCGATC
Organism: Bipolaris cookei; assembly: GCA_002286855.1. Taxonomy (NCBI): domain Eukaryota; kingdom Fungi; phylum Ascomycota; class Dothideomycetes; order Pleosporales; family Pleosporaceae; genus Bipolaris; species Bipolaris cookei. Next base: position 680,765 of record NRSV01000008.1, read on the forward strand.
GTGTCTATCAAAGGCAGGAATACCTACAACCCTGCCATGGACAAATATTGGGAAAAGCAGTGGTTAAGTGTGTGCAGTACGTATGTCTATGCTGTTCGTCATGTGTAAGCTAAAGCGTAGCAAGTATGACTCCGGCCTATCCCTACCAGGCAAAGACAGCATGACGTTCACGTAATGGAGGGCGAAGTCGGGCGAGATTACGACGGGGGTGCGAAGCGCATCAAGAATGCAGTGCGGCCAAATGTTTTGTGCAGTGGTAAGGAAATGTAAGAGAGGCAGGCTAAGTAATGGCAGAGATGAATATAAAATCTCAACGATATTGCATTTGATTCCATGTTTCCTTGAAAATGAATGCCATCGTTCTATTGTGGCGCTCCCAAGCCATTGCTTTGTTGTTCCTCGACTTGATCTCGGGGTGACGGCGACGAAAGGCTTGAGGCTAGTCCTTCCTCGGCGGCTCAGCGGGCCAATTCGATACTCGTCGGCGAGCGATGCAGAAGGCGAGGGAGGGTATGTACTTAATACGGATAGGGGATCTACCGGCACTTATTCGTAGCAGGAAATCAACGAGCGCTTTCTCCTCAGCAGGACTCAGGTATTGCTGATTTCCATGATTGGCCTTCTTCAAGGGTCGACCTCGATGCCGATAATGAACAGTGGTGTGAGGAACATTACCATGTCTAGCTCGAGCAGAGATACTCTTACGCACATTAGTAGGCAATTCTAAGGCCAGAACCTGACTGGCGGAGTCCATGGTCGCTGTACTATAGGTGCAGTCGTTAGCGATTGCGGCTTCACCCTTAAGTACATGCAGCTGCGCAACGGTTTCGAACAGTCCTACCTTCTATAGAGCTTAGCGCGATAAGCCAGCTACAGAAAAACCTATGCGATTAGTCAATCCTCAATCTTATCGGAACTGGACTTTTGGAAAACTGCTTGCGGAGGTGAAGCCGCAATCGCTAATAACTATGCATCACAGCTTTCTCTACTGAGCGGATGTTTCAGTCGTGGATATTTCTCTCGTGGTGCTATTAATAGAACAAAAACCAAAGACAGATGAAACGAGTTAGAAGTATAATTCACATGATACATAGACGAAGGTAAAGGTCTTGTAAGTAATCAGTTAGTAACTATTAGCGAAATGTCTAACTAACTTTATTTAACTAGTATATCGCGTAGAAGCATCAAATCTACTCACAAGCCATACCACCACCAGGCGTTGACTAGCAAAGTAACTAACAAATACTTCGTGGGGTAATTACAATAGGAAAAAGATCAAGAACGCCAGAGAATTCTTGGAAATATAGGCCAGTTCTGAGCTTGGCTAAATCTGTTGAGCGTCATAGTTAGGCCATTTGCTAAGACGGCTGCTTAGTTTCTCGATACAAGAATGAGCATGTAATAAGACGTTTGGTCTTGTTTGAGAAGCATTTTGTGGCAGGGGTAACCGATGATGAGGTGGTAATTAGTTTCCTTAAGACAATGTTGTGTATTATGGGTTGTTCTTAGGGCGATGCTTCGTTATATTGGTATACCCATTATGCCTAGATACACATCTGGATTCATTGAACAAAAGCACGAGTATGCTGCATGGTTTTCCGCACTTGCAACAAGGTTTTTCTCCTGGTTGACGCTTACGATCTATGCCGTACGTAGTTTTACGAATCATTACAGTATCTCTATAATTTACTGTAATACTCTGTATTGATCTTTGAATATTGAATCATATACTGAACATAGTGAGCTATTTATCAATCACAGTTACAACAGTGAGTCATTTCTGTAGATTTTGTCAGCATTCAGCAGTCGGAATCAAATGTTAGTGCTATTTCTATTAAGGCAGACATGTAGTAATCTATTTAAGCAAAACATACCTCTCTTCGCACCTATAGATATCAACGACGCACCTCGTATCTATTAGAACATGTTACCTCACTAGCCTGTAAGCTATCTATTCGCTGTATCATACTAGGTAAAAACTCCAGACTCCTCAATTGGTATACGAACCCTGACTGTAAGATGGCCGTGGCCGTCTAGCGCTACAGATGAGGCTGACCGCGATAGGGCTCGATCGTGACCGTAAGCATCTTGAAGGATGTCAGCCCAGTACACGATACAAACTGCGTCGCAATGGTGCGCCTGCTTACTGGTAAGCAGCTTATGTCCCTCATCGAATGGAGTACTTGCAGTAGGCAGCCGACCGCGAGCAACAAATCTGGAACCATATACCTTATTGGAACAAGTATTACTCCCACCATCGCAAGCTTCCGATAACTAAAGGGCTCTCTTAGTCAAGTAAGCCTCAGTCTAGAAACTTCTTGGTTTCGTAAAGGAACATCTTCGTGACTAACGTGTATCAATTTGAAGCGGAACAATACTGGTAGGGGAAAAATAGACCTCATTCTACGGCTGCACATCTAATTTTATAGGTATCAAGGCATTTTTCCGTAGGTAACTTGATATGCTTTAATTGTTTCTATATTTGAATTAGAATTATTGTAGGTATTGTATTGATTGCTCTGGGCGTGGCAGCAGTTGGCGTCAAACATTCACTCTTGTGCCATGATGACTTACGACGAGAATGCCACCCTCAGCGCTCAAGGTAAAACGATAGCTCTTCAAGTTAACTTTCCTGCCAACTACATAAATGTCTCAAAGACATGGACGTGAAAAATCTAGAAGTTCTATTTAAAAAAATAGGTAGTTGGATTCTGATTTCTCTTGTAGTGCGCAAAGCGCTGTACAATCTCTTTTCACTCGTTCAAGGGTGTTCTGTGCTGCTCTAACAGATGTCTGTTAAGATTGACAACCCCACTGCAATGCTCCTTGCACAATATTACGCCAAAGTCCTTCAAGAAGCAGGAAAAATCATCGCAGCTCTCTACCGACACTATTACCAAAGAGAACGCAGTAATAGGAGGTACAGGATTTTGAGAGCCAGAAGAGCCTCATATCCATTAGACAAAGGAAAGCGCAGGAAGCGCCAAAGTGCTGCGCAAGAGGCAGAGGAAGCCTCAGTGGTAGATACAAGCAACACACATATGGCAGAGGAAGCTTCACCGGTACAGACAAGAGACACGTATGATGAAGCACCTAAACCGTGTAGAACCTAGTAGCATGCATATGGTAGCAGAGTTTTGAAGGATTAAGGTGGTTTGCATAGGCTTATGCACGTCGTGACAAAGGTAATCACGCTAATTAAAAAGTCATGGGCTTGCGCTTACGACCACTTTGTCCATAATGCCTGCTGCATTTATACACTAACTTATCTTTTGTGTGTACCGTGGTAACTATCGGACTAACTAATGCCTTATGATAACCATCGTAGCTTACTTGCTGCCACCATATCGTGCAAAATAGCTATTGTTTGCTATACTCTGTCTTATCCAGCATGCCTAAGTACCTCCATTGTATGCATTGCCGCATCGTTATACTTGATAGTGATTCCGTTGTCGTTGGCGTCATCGGAGTCGTTATCGACAATCGCATTGTCGCTGACTTTAGGCGTAGAATAACGAAAGAGCCTCAATGCCGCATATCGGACGCAGAGTCGTTGGCAATACGTCGCTCTGATTCTGGACCCATAGGTAGATGTTGAACAGCGTGGGTTGTAGGAGGAGCTTTCGGGGGAACTGTGGTTGTTGCGTCGCGGCCTCGTTTGCCACTACTTATCTGTCAGCGTATCTTCGTGGCAATAATTTAAAGAGATGAGTTAGTCCTTCCAAGGTCCAAGGGTACTGGCCAGCTCCGTCAGTAAGGGCGCTGACAGTGCGTGGCAGCGCCTGTCCTCAAGCTTGCTTGCGGGAGCTGCGCCACGCCGCTCCATCACGTAGCCACACTATGTACAGCTGGCTGCTGACTCGGTAGTTCAAGCGCGTTTCAGGGAAGTGTAGAGTCGTGTCGGCGAGCAGCAGCGATAGCCATGACTGGACGAATTCGCTTAAAAGTACCGACAGGTGTTGACAGTCCGCATGAATTGATCGCCACTCGCAGCCTTGCGGCTGACTACACTTAAGGCGATGCTATCTAAGTCTTTATCTCGCTAGTCAGACGCTGCGCCTTACCCAAGTGATAAGCAAAGTACGTGATAACATAGGCACATAACAGTTTACGAGTAGCTGGCTCCGCAGAGCGTCTGAGGAGAAATGGTTCGTGCTTTGGTGGGAGCCGCGCAAGACTTTGGTGACAGCTGGCTTTTTCCTCCCTCACAGTACATCTCTACCACCACCATTAGATATTGGACAGCGCGATGCAGGAGGTGGGTATTTGCTATATAACGGATATATCGTGGTAGATTTTTTACATTTCTCTGTCGAAAAGGGCGATCTTGGCGTGAAAACGCTTAAACAAGAGCAAGTGCCCCTGTTTTTCCAGAGGACACTTTGTATGCAACGCGCATTATTGAGTACTCAAAAATATGCGGAGGTAGTTATTTTCTTAGATTCTGTTATGTAAGTTTGCCCCAGCTCGCCATACTTCGTGGTGATGGAGTAACGAGACACTGTTTTAGTGAGAAGTCGATTTTTTCGTTCTACTCTCACCAAAGCTGGGACCATTTCTCCTCAGACGCTCTGCGGAGCCAGCTACTCATAATCTGTCACGTGCCTATGTTATCACGTGCTTGGCCTATCACGTGGCTTTAGCAGATCGTCTGACTAATGAGATAACCAAGTCTAGGACTTAGCTAGATATGAGTAAGAGGTTGCAATGGCAGTTTGTGCATTGTGGTAGCTCTGTGAGAGTTCGTGCTCGCTTCTGCTACAAAGACGAGCTGTTGTAACTTTGGTGGCAAGGTGTCAACATCCGCGTAGTTACATAGGTGCAGTGCGAGAGACAACCAAGAAGCCTAGTCTTAAATCCTAACACAATAGTTCAAGCTAAAGAACATGACAGCGCCTCATGAAATTTGGAAGTCAAAATACCTAATTTTGTTCAGGTACCTTAACACATCGTACTAGGTGTGGCGAAGGTCAGTACCCTATGCCAAGAACATGCCGGCATTAGCATCTTCCTACGCACGATCGTTACAACTACATGCAACCAACACTATAGGGCAAGTTTTTCTGCGCTTTTACTAGGGAATATTTGCTAACTCGTCATAGATCTGCAACAACTAACGACGATACTTTGTACTTCAAACGATCGCACGTTGACGCCTCTCTACACCGCCCCTGACCGCGCAAGCATCATCATCCACACAACGCGTCCACTTTCCAACTACATTACTATTACACACAAGGGAATACTATAGCGGAAGCTCCTGTTGTTTGAACTCTCAACGGGCCAGGCTGGCTCATGCCAAAGTGCTGTGCAGCCTACTCGCAAGACCGTACCGGCGTGATGGAGGAGCACACCATACCGAAGCGAGTTGTGCTCCGCTTCGAAGTCACACACGAGCTCGAGGAAAGCAAGATTAATAAGAGTTTCTTTGCTCAGATCAGCTACGAGCCAGAGAATGACTACTACTCTCATTTAATGGCCGCTAATGACTCCTCTAAGATGCACATCGTCCTTGATCTGCATTGTACGACAAATCCGACCATCGACAACCGTAAGATACCCTACGAAGTATACAAAGTCTGTAAAAAGGACGGTAAATTGTATGTCATCCTGCAACTGAGAGTGAGCTGGCTAATAAAGCAATAAAATAGTGAATTTGAACAACTTCATGGTAAAGCATGCGACCTTGCTCGCGAGCGTTGTAAGAGGGTTGGTTGGGGTACTCACTGGACTCAGTCCGATGAATTGGACGGCGTCCTTGCATCGCATGTAGGGCATCTTCCACCTACATTCGTATCCTGAACGTCAAGAGAGAGAGGCAAGTCTCTGAGTTGTAAAGTTACAGGCATGCACAGCGTCTGACCTTGACGTTGTCGTGCTGTGTCACACCGGAGATAATCCCCTCTCACTTGATGTTGAGGGTTTCGGCGACAGTTGAGACATGTTGTGATTTGGATAAAGCACATGCTGGACGTGAAAATGATCAGAGAAGAATTGACAGAACGGTGGCGTGGGTGTGTTTGCTAGTAGAAGCAAGAATGGTTCGCCAGCGTTGCAGACAAGTGCGGGGCATTTCTATATGCACGTGGAAGAGGCTGCAGGTCTCGGCCGTGGACATGTTTCACAAGGCTACATGGTTATCCGATCCCTCTTCTTCTCCTTCAGTGTACGAATCTATACAAGGATATGTTTCACTTCCAGGCTTTGAGCGCGCCTTTACTGTGGCCTTCATTGCATCCACCAAGGCTTCTCTAGGGTATCCATCGAAGTAAACCATCCAGCCAACCTTTTCTTCCGAATCATCGTAGGAACGACATGCGACGCTATCAACAATCGAACGTCTGAGTGGCGATGTAGAAGGAGTGCCATTGCAGATAATCTGAACGCTGTTAATTCCTAGGTGCCACCCTGAACTCTTTATTGCCGCTTGCATAGTTATTACGATGGCATTTTTATACTTTACGTCGAGGATCTTTTTTCCTAAGACGTATGCTTCTGCAAGCACAATGAAGACTTTCTCTGCTTCTTTAGACGCCTTCTCACGTATGTCTTCGCCAGCATTATATAGCTTGATCGGCATGTGATTAGTATATAGCCACCTAATATAGTTAGTGGCTAACTGTGTTCACAGCGTCATCTGGAAGATCGATGATATATGGTTGTTCTCTCAATTCAGTCCACTCTGGCTCCACAGCTTTTTGAAAAAATCCCGAGCTCTTGCAAAGGACACCGCGATGGACATTGAGGGCTTCTGTTTCATCGCCACGTTTCGTAGGCCTTAGCTTGATGTTTGGGTCGCTCGGCCTAGCTTAAATCAGTACGTAGAAAACAAACCAGGCTGCACAGTGCTTTACTCCATACCACTTGCCACGTGCGATCCCAGATCTGTAACTATAATTACTCTGGGGTTTCCGATCAGTTGAACCCTGGCATTGAGGGAGGGAGCGGGGTAAGTACTATAGCAAGTACGTACAGCTTCGACAGATCGCCCCGCTAGTAATGTCAAACATGGGCAATCTCCCGAACATCAAAACGATATTTTGCGCCTCGTAGTTGAGCCCCTGAACTCCCCGCTCCCACCAACCTACCCTACAAGATTTTATGCAAAAAGCCCTGTATAGATTAACGTGTCCCACCAGCATTTGTTTCGCCACCACTCTCTGAGGCCGACACCACGTCTGATTTAGACTGCGTTGCGTTCGACTCAGACAAGACCATGGGCACGTACAGATCCCAATGCGAGCGCTCATCGCGCAGTATGCTGCATTCACCAGCGAACCTGTTTGCGCGCATACTCACTTGAATACTTGTCGGTGTCATTTCTAGATAAGGTTGTCGTCATTCCGTGTCAGCACCACAGCCATGAGGCCTAGCTTGTTGGCTGAAAGTAAATTACTACTTACGCACTGGAGCAAGGCACGCGGGGTAAAATGCCAAGAGCTTACGACTACCATCTTCTATTGCAAGAAGCGAACACCAATTTCGAATGAATATGAATATCGAAAATGATTATCACCCCGCACTGGTGTTTGTAAATCAAGAGCGCATATGCTGTGTGGCTCTGTACGTATACCACGTTTTCCTGCTGTAAGCCCAGAAGTACCATGTATAGTCACGTGGTTGCCCACTGACTAATAACGCTGTATTTAAACTTGCTCCTATCATGATACACATCAGAATACACAATACTTCTTACATCTACAACTGCTTACAAATAATAATAATAATACGCATTACGAGTGAATAACCAACAACTGCAGAAGATAGTAAAGTTTAGAACTCAACGTTAGATCTTTACAGCAATATTTGTTTGCAGTTCTATGCTCTTGATCTATTGTGTGCTTATACAAAAATTAATATTCAATATGGACCGTCTTGGATGAGGCCTTCTGCGTCTGAATCGTCCCCAACCTTGATACATCTGGGATACAAAACTTTCCCTATTGCCCCCATCCGGTTTTTATCGCCTATGCCAGCCAAAAGCACATTCTGGCAATGTAGTGTGTGTCGCCAATTCGCCAAATGACTATCAATATACCCCAGCTCTGCATACGCCCGGTGCATCTGGCGCCACATATATGTACAGTGCGTATAATGGTATTCTTGAGTAACGTGGATTGTATGCTCTCCAGAGAGCGCAACAGAGAGCGGGATTTCATTTTGACCTGCTTCGTCGAGGAAGAACTTCCAGCCGGTAACTTCATCTTTGCTTTCTTGTTGACTTTGCCTTTCATGTGGTGCGTGTTCAGCGTGTATTTCAGATGTATTGAAATGCCTATGGTGAGCTAGAAAGGCGGAGGCGGTGGCATGGTCAAAGCACTCGTGCGTTTGCCAAGCCATAGACAGGATGTCGAAGTGACAGTTCCGGTGGCGTGCTTCTTCAGGTGTTCCGCCACAATCTTCCCAGCGCTTGGCGGTCTCTTTCTTTCCAGATGAGGTTAAGGGTGGTAGAACTGAGTGTTGTGCAGCAAACATAGCAAGCAACATATCTGAGAATACGATGCCGATCCCAATACAGATAGCCACAAGCAGGAATGTGCACAGAAGTATACTCTTCATATTGTTTCGTCTAAACCCGCAAATCTAATGGAGGCTATTAACATTTACCATATAGCTTATCAAACATATAGAAAATACAAGTGAGGCCTACCTCCTTATCAGGACCTTTTATCCATTGTAAATTCATCGCGTATAAGATAACCACTTGAAAACTATAAGACTGTGGGGCGTCCTAAATGCAATAATTTATCAATGAGCAAGAAAAATCGCCAGTAGCACTCGTAAACATAAGGGGATATAGCGGAAGAAGGTGTTTTCACGATGACAGCTCGACCTCGTTATATCTTCCTGTTGTGTAGTCCATGGCAGGCAAAATTATACTGTGAGTGAGATGACAAAGAGTAACAGATAAAGCTCTACTTATCACATTCCTTATTTTCATAACAAAAGTGATTTATAATGTGCTAAACAAAGTTCAGTCCCCTGTGATTCCTGCTTGTTATAGACACTCAAGTGGGGTTGACCCTTCATGGAAGCACGTCATACTTGGCATGGATTCGTATTATGTAGAAGTGACGGATTTATCAGGGCCGTGCCGGATCGAAGTAGGATCGCGACGGATCGGTGCAGATAGGATGACTAAAGTCCGCCCCTACGTGACGAAAAACCCCGCATGCCGAAAATGACCAATCTGATCGTAAGGGTCGCATAGAAGTCCATGATCCTTACGATCCGATTGGTCATTTTCGGCATGCGGGGTTTTTCGTCACGTAGGGGCGGACGATATGTGGTCTACACGTGGTAGATCCGTAATGTGTTACGAATCACATTTTGTAAGACTAATGCTAATGATGAGGAGAGAAAGCCAGTCTCGCCTTGGGTACTTGAAAATTATATAAACTATAAAACACTCGTCTTAGCTATTCATTGTACCTGTTCTTATATATTCGATATCCAATTGAGCGAAACAACACGAGTTTTCTGTGAACAGCAACAATGAAGTATCTTTTCGCTATTTTAGGTTTTCTCAGCCTTGTGGCAGCTATGCCAAACGCGAAGTCTGAATATAAGGTATTGATCTAGAAAAAAACTAGTAAATTAATTGAATTAATGATATTGTAGCGTGTGAGTTCACTATTGGGAATTGAGTATTTTAGTCTAATGTTATATTTTCCCTTCGCAAGGACCCCCAGGTAAGAATCTTTGTTGCAAAACGAGCTATTTTTAATATAAATTTCTAACAAGCTATGGTATAGACAGTAAGTTGATTGCCCTTCGCTCTCACGCATGAGCGTACTACTGTGTGTAGCTGCATAGGCTGACAAGCTATGGTACAGCCAGTAAGTTGTTCTCTAGAATAAATCATTTTTATTCCAACTAACCTGACTTTAGCTTTAAATTGTAATAATCTCTCACTCTATCATTTCAGAATATCTTGATTCTAATAATCAAAAGTTTCCCAGAAAGATCGATACAGCCTAGTGTCGGAGAAAGTCGTTGTATGGAGTTCTCTTTTTATAAAGACTTTAAGCTCGGCCGACTAGGATAGAAGTATGAATTGAATCGGATTCAAAACATCAACCTGTCTTTGTTTCATCTATCTTTCCATTGACTGTTTCTCAACAACTAACTAGCTACCCATCTAACGAGCTTGCCGCTCATATGCAATGTCTTATGAGTGTGTTGTTCGGTCGCTTCTTGGAGACGGAGATACCAAGTTTGTTTGTTTGTTTGTTTGTTGATTAACGTCCTGTGTCAGCCGGTGGGCTATATAAGACGTGCAAGCTAGGCCTGCAAGTATCTACGTAGTTCTATTCAATTTGGTGTAGTTACAAGAAGGGAGTCATCTGAATCGAGGTGAGGCTCGTAGCCTAGTATAGAGGGAGGCAGTAGGAGGTCTTGCGAGAGTGAGAGAGGGGGGGGGGTAGGTTAGAGTCTAGTACCTAGTATAGGTATTACTCTGCTTTTCTTTTCTTAGCTCCTAGCCCTTGCTGTAAGAATCTCACAGCTTAGGCTATTTGCTGCGTGAGGTTCGCCACAGTTCGCACACTTATATATTGTGTGGACGCAGGCTTTTCCTTTAGTAGAACAAGTCTTACACTTATGCTGACTAGTACTGTGCGGCTCTGCACAGAGCTGGCAGGCTAGCTTAAGGCATCTAGCTTTTTCATGTCCAAATCCTTGGCATCTATCGCACTGCTGAACGTCTCTTACTATTCTTAGCTTTTCTGCTCGAAGGCTCTCTCCTAGGATATAGAGCTTTCCTCTGATAGCCTTGAGTGCCTCCTCTTCTGTCGCAAAGGCGACGCAGGCGGAGCCATAGCTCTGCTGTCCTCTCTTAGACTCAGGAGTAAGCCAGAAAGGAGTGCCTACTACTTTGAGGCCCTTGTGAAAGGTCTCAATTTCGTCTTTAATTACCTCTAGGCCGTGGTTTATAGGTAGTTTATGGATAACTACTTTAAACCACGAGGTAATAGGCTGCGCTGTCTTAAAAGTCGTGATATCCTGCCAGATATTCTGATTTTCTAGCAGGTATTTTGCTGTAAAGGTAGGGGTAGTGGTAAGCACCTTGTTGCCTTTTGATGATATATTAACTGAGGCTACTACAGGCGACTGTACTCCTCCTTTTGCGGTAAAGGCCTCATTGAAGGCGTTTCTTAGCTTAAGGGCGTTGAAGGCAGCAGGTGCTCCTTGGCTAACTAGGACTAGTTGCCTCTCCTTTAGGCTAGGCCTAGCCTTTTGGGGTTTCTTTTGTATAGTAGTCCACTGTTGCTCTTTACTCCTTACTGCAGCTACAGCTGCAGCGTAGGATGTAGGCTGGGTCGTAGGCTGCTGTCTTTCGTGCTGCTGCTGCTGATGCTGTTGCTGGGTTGCTTGAGTAGGCTTTTCTAGGCGCCTAATCTTATCCCTAAGCTCCTTTGAGGCGTTTGAGAGAGAGGAGATCTGATCTCCTAGGATTGCCGAGTTCTTCTTATTTACTCTACCAGTCTCAGTGTAGTCTCTAAAGACTTCTACTAGATCCAGTAGGCTAGTTTGCTCTGTTGGGTTGTTTTCAGTAAGATTAGCAGCTTGAATTACTAGATTTCTAGCCATTTCAAGAGCTTCTTGTACTGAAGTCGCTTTTGGTGTCCTATTAAAAGGATTTCTAAGTGTTGCACCTTTAAAAGGTGAGAAGTTGCATCTAGTTCGTGTGCTTGGCTGGATCGCTTCTGGCGAGAAGTCTGCTTGTCTCTTTTTTTGTGGGAGGATAGGTATTTCTACCACACTAGCTGTCTGAGTAGGCGTAGCTAGGTGGGAGGCTTCCATCTCTATCTCATTCTGACTTTGGCTTTCTAGTCTAGTAGCCTCCTGTCCTCGCACCTGTACGTCGATAGTATCGCTGTTAGGTAGCATTTCGGATGAGTAAGCTAGTTGGTCTGTGTGTTTTGCTCCAGAAGTGAGACGTGTCCAAAACGCTCTACTTTAGCTGCCTCCAGCTCTACAGCGCGTGGGCTGCACGCTTGAAGAGTAGTTGCAATCGATTTCTTAGGGTTTCTTTGTATATATTTGACTGAAATTACACCTATTCTAGAAAACTCGAAGTTGGTGCTGACGCTTGTACCTATGGTGTGATATTATTATTAACGTAAAGCACCACCGAGCCGGACACACCACCGAGCCGGACACTTTTTCTTGGCATCACGAACTTCATGTACGAAAACTCGAATTACTCTACACTAGCTATAGATGCGTTATACAACTCACTTGTATCTGATAGAGAATCTTCTTCTACATCTTTTTGGCACGTACGGGCGTTATGGCCCACTCTCCCACAGGTTCCACAGTGCCGTTGACCTGGTAGAGCCTTTTCTTGACTACCCCCACCACCCGCCTTCTTTGATGCCGTACGACCAGTAGCAGCATTTTCAGCTGCCTGCGATGCTCCTGCACCAAAGTCTAGTGTCCCGCCTGTCTGAATTCGCTTTCTTTTACGCCCTCGGCGCTTTGTTACCTCAGCTAATTGCTCTTCAAGCTCTCGTATGCGGGCCTTCATAAGCACATTCTCATGTAGCATCTCCTCAGCTCCTTTAATAAGCTTTGAGAAGCCTTCTTGTGCAGCAGTTGGTGATCGTACGAAAGGATCTCTCACAAGCTTCGACTGTGATCCAAATTCGTACGAATTGCTAGGGGTTTTAGACTCCCAGGGTGTTTCTAGCTGAGCTTCTTGTGGTGGGGTACAAAGGCGTACGTCAAGACGATCAATGACTCTCTGCGCGTTAATAGGAACTAGCCCTGCTGCCTTAAAGGCTTTTTTGCAGTTATCGAACGTAAATACGTCGCGAAACGCGTCTCGAAAGGCTGGCAGGAAGCGTTCTTTATCAATATGCCAGACGTGGTGGCGTGCCAAGTCTCGTACGCGTTGGGAGTACTTCTGCTTAAGAGGCGAAAAGCAGACAACGTCAAGCGGCTGAAGTATATGCGATGAATGAGCAGGCATACAAAGAGTAAGAATCTTCTGTTCAAGACAGTAGTCCTTAAATTCTTGGTTTAGGTGGCTCTCATGGCCGTCAAGAATAAGTAGCCTGTACGACCCCACCTGACGCGTCTTTGTATGCTCGTCAAAGTGCTTTAACCACTCAAGACCAAGCGCGTTATTTGTCCAGCCGTTCTGTGATACTGAGAGCTTCCAATCGTACGGTATATCTACTTCTTCGTACCAAGCAGAGATATGGACGCGTCCCTTGTAGATAATGAATGGCGGAGTAGCATACCCCGCAGCGCAGATGCTCTGAATAACTGTAACCCACTCACGATTGCCTGGCTGCGTCAAAGTAGGCCTCGTACGACGCTCTGCGCCTGTAACTACCTTCATTGAGCCAATCACGCCCATCTGAAAGCCAGTCTCGTCAAAGTTATGGATGTCGTCAGAATGTACTCCATACTTCTCAATTGTCTCTCGTACAAGCTCAAACCACGCGTTAATAACCTCTGGATCTTCCTGCTGTATTCTCTGGCGGTCCTTTGCTCGATTGAAAGCTGTTTTAAGCTCGTCGGAACGCGATACAAATCGCTCTGCCCAGTTCTTGCCTAAAGGTTGGCCATCTCGTACGCGCAGTAGTTTCTCTGCCATATCCGCTACCTCACACAGTCGGGGAGCAAATCCTCGTGAGTCTAGATCAAGAATATATCGTACAATTGTTTGCTCTTCAATTATAGTTAGTTTGCGGCAGTTTGGAGATATCTGGGGTCGAAAAGTGATTTTGTTAAGCCGATCAGAAAGCCGCTGAAAAGGAACGTTGTAGACAGCAGCAGCGCGTCGAATGCTCTTAAACTGGCCCGTACGATAGGCCTGAATAGCAAGAGTAATTCTGCCTTCTCTCTGAGTTAATGTATCTTTACGTAGTTGGGACATGTTACTTTGCAAGTGATGTTCGCGATGCCAAGAAAAAGTGTCCGGCTCGGTGGTGTGTCCGGCTCGGTGGTGCTTTACGTTATTATTATTATTCCATTATAGTCCTGTATCAGCCGTTGGCTATGTAAGACTTTGGCCAAAGGCCGTTCTATCTAACTAGTTACAATTTGGTACGTTGTGCTATATTGTGTGACTGTGGTGCTTCGGCCTTTATCTAGCTAAGCTTTGGCTAGCTTTAGCAACGAAGCGTAGACAGCGTAAAAGAAAGCGGATACAGAAGCAAGGAGTCCTTACGAAGAGAGCTGGCGAGGATCTACTCGCTCAACGCGATGCTGATGAGTAGATTGCTCATAAAGAGCGTTAAGGAGAGCGATTAGGTGTCAGCCACCAGGCTCTTGCGCGCTGTAGTAGGTGTGGAGAGACTGGCCATAATGCGCGTATATGTAGGAAAGATACTCTAGATATTAATTAATCTATTATATTAATATATAACTAGCAAAATAATTATATTATGGTAGAGCTATACGCTGATAGAGATGCGCAGGTTTGGTAGGGTGCGCGACTCGCTTATCCAACACGTTACATGATTATATGTTCTTAACGATGTGATAACTTGGAAATATTGGTATGAGAAGGGGAATGTGTTGCAGTTATATGGTTATGTGTACTATATACTAAGGAGCTTAGGTACGTAATTCCGCTGCTATACTGTTGATCTAAACCTGTATGTCTTGTTCACCTTTCTGTAAAGAAGACTGTATTCTCAACAGATAATTAGCGCCAAGACTTGCAACAACGCATAAACAGCCTATGAAAACGGTAATGTTAATGTTTGAGCGCCAGATAAGCCAGTCTAGAATGACTGCCCATAGAATTTGTGAGTAGATCATAGTAGTGGCGGTCGAGTCATCTGACCCTAAGCCAGCAGTGAGGAGAGACTCCATGACAACTCCAAGCACACCTATTATGACAAGAAAGCACCAGGATTCAACGCGACTCGGCCATACTATCTCTGGCATTGCCATTGACACGATTGTTGTTACAATGCTCATACTAATGCCGAAGTAATTAACTGTAACAGCTGGTTGGATATCTTTTCCAAGTCGATTTATCGCCGCAAGTGCAACCTATTAATGAGAACATGTAAGTCAATATATCATGCTAAAGAAGCATAACTAGAAACAAAGTTTAATGCTATGTGATGGGAACTCACAACTCCGCCAGCTATACCTAATATCCCAGAAAGGATACCTTTAAGGCGTAGGTTTGGGTCTGTAGGCATATTACCCTGTGTCTCGGCCATGATTACAGCCTTATGCTTGGTTGTAGGTAGTAGAACCAATATCACTCCAATTAGTGCTGTAAAACAGGAAAATACACTATATAATCTAATTGTGCCGTCCTCTAAGCATTGTATCAGGAGGATAGCGCCAAGTGGTGCTACGAAGTTGAGCGCTGTAGCTTCACTAAGCGTGAGGTACGAAATCGATACTGAAATTATTAGCTGCCATGGCACTTGATGACCTCTTGAACATGAGCCGAATAGGAAGTTTTCCTCTTACCGTAAAAACCGCAAGCACTCAACACCCCCCCAGCTGCCCGCAGAACCAACATTGATCGGCATTTAGGCGGTCCAGCGAATTCTATATTCGTTCGCCACATGTAGATACTGCATCCAAATACTGTGATGAAGAACCGGATTTGAAGCACTATGAACGGATGGACTCGTTCGTGTAAGTGGGACCCCGTCTCAACGATTCGAGCAAGGGCATTTAGTATTGCTGCTACTACCTGAGAGCTTAGAACAAGTAGGAAGGCCCGTTGCCGAAAATAAAATCGAGTGTGCTTTGTTATCTTCATGACATTCTCATCTTCAGTGCTAAGTTGGGAACTGGCGGTTGACATCTTGACAATAGGTGAAATCAACAAAAGGTCTGGCATGCTAATGTATATGGCTAATGTGATAAGGGATCGATCGTAAAGTATAGCCTCTTGGTAGTTTTGATAGAGTAAAGTCCGTCCCTGTGTGCCGAAAAACCCTATGTGCCGAAAACGACCAATCGGATCGCGACGTTTAGAGGGAAGTCCATGATCCTTGCGATCTGATTGGTCGTTTTCGGCACATAGGGTTTTTCGGCACGCAGGGACGGACCTTAGTATAGTAAATAGCTAGCTTGATATTACGTGCACTAAGACCTTGCACGCCCCGGAAAGTTGTATCTTGTTCCGGTTCATTGTACGCGCTGACGTCCTTGAATAGCCAGTGTTTAGTCTCCATGAGCGGACTTTCGGTCTGGGTGAGGAGGTCCAAACCTTAGTCAGTCCGTAGCACCTCTTTTTAAGCCATGTTTTCCCATCGGCTTCATTGAGTAGGCGTATGAAGGGTAACATTCTCTTTCTGCAGGTAAATGGTGGCAAATTGTATCAGAACAGCGATAGATCCAAGTAGGATCACAACGGGTCGAAATAGGACCGCAATAGATCGAACTAGGGTTGATTGATCGATTGATTGATTGATTTAGTCCTACTCGGTTTCAGCCGCGTTTTCACCGCAGCTATGCCCGGCATGGCTGGCTTAGCCAACAGCCGACGCCGCGCAGACGTTGGTCCGCGCCGCCCCACGTCACTCCCTTATGGGAGCCAGCTGTTCCTAGAGGCCTGCCGTTTCCCCTCCACCACTATCTACAATCTGGTTGCCACCTTATCTAGATAATGGCTCTACTAACAGTATGCTGTGTTTATAGTCTCGTAGAGGCGTGCTGCTTCGTGTTTTGCGGCCTCGATACCTACAGTCTCCCCCCAGCGCTCGGCTGTCGTCTACGCGTCTTCGATCCCAACGTGCCCAAGGATCTGCGCTTGTTCTACAAACTGGATGGCTTTGGTGGCTAGCTGTGGCTTATTTAGGATAGCCCGGAGGTTGTTTCGTCCACGGAGGTTGCCGAATACCTGGTTCCGGAGGTCCTTGAGCGTCCTGCAGTGGAGCAGGATGTGGGCAACAGTCTGTCGCCTCTCCCCGCACTGGCAGCGGGGGCTGGTAACCCCTGGCACTCTTTGAATGGAACTAGGGACTCTTTATATAATAAATCGTACGGAAAACGGGTTTCGATACGGCCCGATGCTGTTTGATAAGCACTAGCCTTGTTTGAACAATCGGTTGCCGGCAGCCGGTCTTACCTGGGCCATTTAGCTTACATGCAGGAACCCCGGCTTCGTTTGATGTAGAGTAGCCTGGTCCACTTAGGCAGATGAACCTGGTGCGGAAGACGTCCGCGGGGTTGTCTAGGCAAACTGCAGGATGGCAAGAGGGGTACATGAAGGCCCAAAGACAAGTCAACTCTACGACGAAAGGACGGCTACTACTGTTGTTGATTTACACCAATGTCAATGCCCCACAAGTTATCGAATAGCCATGCGGGCATTCTCTCATGCAAGACTCAACTACCTTGGTACAGATTAAGACAAGAGTAATTTGTAGCATAAAGTCCAGTCATTTGTTATGATGACCCTTTTCAAAAATTTTGCAGGTGTTATAGACTTAATGGGAATTACTGTGTCACAAAACAGTGTTCAGACTAGCTGCTGAGTAGCTCTGGAATGAGTAAATCACACAAGTTTTGTGTCGTTACTCTATTCTACATTTCACCTAGTCATCACGGTCTTACTCTCGCTACTACAGGTGTTACAAGCAATAAAAAGGATTCTCTCCTTGACAAATGACGAGATGGCTGAAGGCCTACGGACGTCCACGTCAGAAGGTAATGATCTACGCCCCGCGTTGATCACGTGACTTGGCATCTCGCCAAGACAGGACATCTAGAGATGCCAGACCCTCGGGAGATGTCAAACTGTCGCAGCCGAGGCAAGGCTGCGAGAAGCAATGACTTCAGCTGAGCTGAAGCAACCAACCACTGTAACAGCAGCAAGGATGCAATGCCTCAACAAGAAAAAGCAGTAGCTATACACCACACATAAATGAAGATGGTAGATAGCAGACGCAATACACATCGATTTGATCGAACCCACGCGTGCGACACATCCATATCGGTTGTTCTCGGTTCCGATAGGGCAAGTCGTATTTCTCCACCACTCGCGGTGAGATGAGTGTTCGGGATGCTCCGCTATCCACGAACGCGGTCAATTCGTGACCCTGTACAGACACAGTCGTTGTTAACTCCATCCGACTACCGGTGTCCTGTACCGTCCTTAGGGTCGTTTTAGGACTGCCTTTACCAGCGTGACCCTGTCCCTGGTGGCATCCTAGTTTTTTGACTGCCTACTTTTCCTCTTAGGAAAGTAGCCTTCGCCTGCCTTGGCGGAATAGTGTATCGTACACTGGTCGTCGTGACAGAAGCTCCAATGGATGTTCTGATGCCGAATGTTTGCCTTCGCTATCCTTTTCCTTGGTTCCGGCTTCTTTACTCGGTGAGTGGGGCAATCCTTTGCTCCACAAATGTTCGACGATAATGTGCCATGGTGGATGTTGTCCACCTGTCGGGCTATCTCAAACTGTTGTCTGTGGAAAGGGCATCCCTTCCTGCACTGCGTCCATAGGAGTCTCTTGTGAGCTTCTTCTTTCTCTGGCTCGTGGAGGTGGCAATTGTCAACTAGACATTCGTTTGCCCATAACTGAGGATGGCAGCATTTGTCTTCATTCGTCCTACAGTCCTCCCAGTCCTTCTTGTGGAATTCGCATCTGACAGTGCAGTCGTACCAACACAGCTTCTCGTGTTGTTCCATACGTTCCTTGAACGTCCGAGGCGTCTCCTTGTCATCAGATTCCTTGAACCTGGGTTGTTCCGTGATGGCCTGGCGTCCAATGTCTTCCGCTCTTGGACCCGTGATTGTGACTCGTTCAGCGACGTCGCAATCGTTGGCCTGGTGTGCGTGGTGTCCGCAAATCCAGCATTGGTGGTTTCTTAGGCGGCGGAGTGCTTCCGTCCCTTCAACCTCCCAATCGGTTGGTCGTGGTTCATCCCACTTGATGTCTTTAGTCCCTACGGCCTCTTGTACCATCTCGAAAGCCTCGTCTGATTCGCGGCGAGCTTCCTCATACAAGTCTTGGTCGCTTAAGTTGTCCTCCGCTTCCAGCGGTTCGGGATAAGGCGTCCCTGCGCGGAGCATTCGTACTGTCTCCTGGACCCTTTTGGTTGATTCGTTCTTCGGGCAGTCTCTGCGGAAGTGTCCTACTTCGCCACATCGGAAGCATGCCTTACTGTCGTAACGCTTCTTGCGTTCTTCCGGGGAAAGGCCGTCGTTAAACTTTCCTCGGGGCTTCTTGTCCTTAGACTTGTCTTGTACTTTGCCGGTCATGTACGTGTCTCCGTCGTGATCCTTGTTGCTCCGAAATCGACGGCTGTTAGCAATGGGTGGCCCTGACTGGTATCCTTTTCGTTGTTCTTTCCTTTCCCATAATCTGGTGTCGATTCTCGTTGCCAACTCGATCAGCGAGTACAAATCCTTCGGCTTATCGTAGTGTACAAGTTCGTCCTTAATGAATTCCTTCAGACCTGTTTCGTATGTCGTTCGAAGCGCCGAATCGTCCCAATTGATTCGTGCTTGATACTGCTTGAACTCGGCCGTATATGCCGATACTGACTTGGTCTGCTTCAGGCGAGAGATCGCTTTTTCTGCCTGGCTTTCTGCATCCACCTCCCCGAAGATGCGTCCCATTTCTTCCTTGAAGTACGTCCAACTGCCGAATAAGGTACGCGTCTCGTCCTTTGTTCCTTTGGCTTTGATATCTTTTAGGAAATCCTCTACGTAGGGTTGCATCCAGGTCGCTGCCCTTCCTTTCATGTGGGTGTGTGCCATGAGGATCTTTTCCTCGTCGTTGGGCACATCATTGTATCCGCAGTATAGGTCGATGTTGGTGAGGAATGTCCGCAAACCGTCGCAGTTTCCGTCGTACTTTTCTGGGGTAGCCATCTTGGGTTTCTTGGTAGGCTTTTCGTTTGGTGTGGCCATCAGCTGACTCGTGAGTTGGTTGATCATGTTTTGCAACTCAGCGATTTGTTTAGCCTGATTCTGGCCCTCGCGTCTAAGATTAACGAGTTCGTACTCGGGGCTCCCTGCCACCGGCTCGTTGTTTCCCCTTTGGGTACTACCAGTCATGTTGACGTCTCCCGCAGGCACTGGGCCTGGGACGTTAACAAATTCGCTTGAACTTTGTGACATGGTGTGAATCTTAATCGGACGCTGTTGGTTAATCCGCCACTGAATCCGTGGGTGGTCAAAGTGTTACACGGGGTTTGGACTGCTAATACTTCTCTGGCTCGATCCGGGTTAGGGCGAGTAGGAATAGGGACTAGCTCCGTGAGAGTTGTCTGGCGATTCGTGTGGCAAGGAATTATGGATGTAACCGGGGTTTTGACAACGCTAATCTATTCATTAGACTAACATGTAGCTATCTTGTGAAGTAAACAATACTAGTAAGAAAGTACAATTTGAGTTGACCACAACGAGAGTAATAATGAAATCCATCCACCCTTATATCCTCATTGCTTCCAGTCCTGCCATCAGAACTTCGACCTGCCATCACTGATGGTTGTCTCTACTTCTAATGGCTGCCATCACATAACAGTCCTGCCATCACTGATGGCACTGTCTTGGCGTGATGGTACATCACGTGACCTATCCCCGCGATGATCATTACCTTCTGACGTGGACGTCCCTAGGCTTCCAGCCATCTCGTCACTCGTCAAGGAGAGAATCCTTCTTGTTACTTGTAACACTTAGTCGGGTCCGAATCGGATCCGACTAGGACAACCAGCTGATGACGGGGCGGCTGATACTTCCTCCGATCCGGCTCTGGGATTGGTCCGATACTTGGCAAGGCTGTAACATCGTTACACTCGCCCTAACCCGGATCGAGCCAGAGAAGTATTAGCATTCCATACCCCGTGTAACATCGTTACACTCGCCCTAACCCGGATCGAGCCAGAGAAGTATTAGCATTCCAACCCCGTGTAACAATGATGCGCGCGCAGCTCGAACCGAGATTCCATCAAGAATCTATCTAAAACGGCGTTCAGCCCGTTACACTTATTGAGAAAAGGACTGTGGTAATCGGATATAGAACTGTGTCGATTAGAATAGGTGTCAGATAAGTGGCAGAATCCGGGTGGAAACTCGATCACCTGGATTCTGTGATCCGAGCCAATCAGGGCTGATCGCCAAAGCCCATCCCCAGGCGAGGCTGATACTCAGCCGCCTACCTGATGCAAAAAAGCAATAGCGACAGCGCTCATAAGGGGCGCGCCGGCGCGCCGCTGGAGAGCCAGTGCAATCAATACAATCAGTTTTCGACCATCAAGTTTATCACAGTCTTTTATCATAGTGATCCACCTCAATCCTTGATCAGAAAACCCCTCACAGTCTGACAATAGGACCGGGTTGGCTAAGAATAGGACCGCGCTAGTTAGTTATGGAATCATGCTAATTAAATATAGGACCGCGTAAGATCGAAATAGGACCGTGCTAGATGAAAGCAGAACCGCGCCGAAGTAATATATGATCGTATCACCAGATGATATAAAGTCTATGCATTTGTTTATTATTCAAAATATCTGACATCTACTACACTAAATCATCATAAACATACAAATTCTTCTACGCGAAATCAATTATGAAGTTCGTTCAAGCTGTACTTCTCTTTATTCCTCTTGCTATGGCGGTTCCACAGCCTCGAGCTGAACCCAGGGATGAGTCTTCCCCCGACAAGCGCCAATCAGTTAACTTTGGACAAGCTGGAAAAAACCTCGGTTTGTTAAATCTAGGT
Source organism: Bipolaris cookei (assembly GCA_002286855.1). Taxonomy (NCBI): domain Eukaryota; kingdom Fungi; phylum Ascomycota; class Dothideomycetes; order Pleosporales; family Pleosporaceae; genus Bipolaris; species Bipolaris cookei. Next base: position 702,433 of record NRSV01000008.1, read on the forward strand.
ATATTGCCTGAGAATTGTTCTAACCCTATATGTAGGGCCCAAGGTTTTTGGTGGTATCCCTTTGTAGTTGATACTATAAATAGCGACAATGACTAGTATAAGAAAACATATGAGCAGGTGTAGGGTAGTTGGACAGAATGTTATACGGTAACATTATATACATTCGTTTGAAGACAAATACTATAACCACATTCATTTTTAAAATTTTGCTCTAAATGTTACAAGTAACAAGAAGGGTTTCTCTCCTTGACAAGTGACGAGACGGCTGAATGTTACACGGGGTTGGAATGCTAATACTTCTCTGGCTCGATCCGGGTTAGGGCGAGTGTAACGATGTTACAGCCTTGCCAAGTATCGGACCAATCCC